>JAQGAZ010000356.1:0-67873 GCA_034692225.1 Polydesmus complanatus | reverse complement strand
AGAGAGAAAAAATGCTGTTCGGATTACAAGGGGTTTCGGATTGGCGGGGGTTCGGATTAGCGCGACCGCACTGTATTTTAAATTAAAAGTTACTGTAGTTCATGTGGCAATTGCAATATTCGTAATATGGAGGAAATTCGTTGTATCGAGGTTTTTGTTTGTTAAATAAACATTACCGTAATTATTATTTAAAGTTTCGTTGTTCAGAAACTTTTCCAACCATAAAACGCGTCACGAGTGAAAATCTTATTGAATCTTAACGGGGTAATAAAGCATCGCGCTGCTGTTTAAAAAATAATTTAAGGCTATTAATTTCCGGTTTCATTCGTTTCACCTTTGGCCCGAAGCAGCTCATAACCGGATATTAAATCCGACAGTGTTGAACGAGTGCGCAGGCGCCCGTGGGATAAAGATTGACTCGGGATTTGCGACCTCTTTTATTACGTAAATCCAGGTGAAGGAGATTTTTTAAATCTGGGATTTGTTTATTCTGGCTCAAGCGTGCAAACACTAGAAGCTCGTTGACGTCACCTGCGCAGCAGCACTTGAACCCCGTGACCTCTAGCACACGTGCGCGCGAGGCCAAGGTCAAAACCGCAGACGACGAGCTCATCGGTATAAAAAAATTATTACTGTACAGTATTTAATATTTAACGTACAGCAATTTTAACGTTTGCCACTGCTGTCCTTAAAACCAGATCAACATTAGAAAACGAGTCGCAACGAAAGAGATTTTATCGAAAGAAATACTGTTTAGGGAAAATAATTATTTTCAGATTAAGTAAAGCTTCCTTTTTTTTTTTTTTAACTACAGTTTTATACTGAAAACGCTCTTTTGTTGCGATTGCATGTCTTAATTCATAATATTACTAGAGGTTTTATTAAAAGAGATTCTGGAATAAGGTCAAAACTAGAACGAATTTTTCAAAACAGGTGTACGCATGTGCGGGCTTAGAAAATCGCTGTAAATTTGTCTGCAGTTTTTCATGGTTTTTTTTTTAGCAACAACAATGCGGATTAGTCGCGTGATTTGACAAATTATTATGACTAGGGTAAGATGAAGATTAAATAAAACTGGGTCGTCACTGAATTTATTTAAGTAGCTTTTAACTGCAAGAAATGAGATTTTTACTAAACGAGATTAAATTTCATTAAGCGCCATATTAAAATTTAGACCTACGCGTATAGCCCCTACATGAATCAGTTTTAGCCTTCACATAATTATTTAGATCGGGTTTTTTTTCTTAGCCACAACATAGGTTGGTCAAATACAGTAGAACTCGATTATAACGACATCGAAGGGATTAAGCATTTTTATGACATTATATCCGAGTTATGACGTAAAATCTGTACAACATTTGAGTTGAGAGCGATTGATGGACTTGTATTCAACGTCGGTTTCTTTCAATGCGTTATATCATACGTTCATACTGTCTAATTATTATACTGTTTAACTGTACAATAATAGCCATTTATACTAACTATTATTTCTACATTACCTATATTTTTAGAAGGAGTAAAAAATATTAAGTCATTAAATTTGTTCCAATATTGCAAAAATCTTGTAACAATAACGAAAAAACACGGTGGTATTCTTATTTGTTACCGCTATATACTGTAGCTGAAGTTAACATACTGTATTTTCTTAATGTAATAACAGAGGTGGGTTTTTTTATAAAGGGAAAACATACGATTCCCACGTAAATCCCGAAAAATGAAGTTACCACATGTATATCCGAGGTGACGTTATAACAAAGCTAATCTCTTTTTTTATTTAAAATATTACTCATTAAATTAATTATTATTTTGTAAGCAAGGTTTTGTTCCAAGCGCTTTTTAGTTGTACAAGTATAACAGTGATTCGGTCCGTTGAATAAACATGATTTTGACGAGCGGGGAAAAAAGTCTGGAATTTACATAAATGGCTTTTGTAAGCGGACGTTTTGAGTGTTTTATGGAAATCCGAGTTTTATTTCGTGGTACAACAACAATTTTTTTTTTTTGAAGGAAGAACAATTCGCCTCATTTGACAAATATGCGAGAGCGTAAATCCTCCGATCCACCTTCCTCCACCCCTTCCGGATCTACATCTACCCCTGCCCACCCCTAAAACACCGCTTGGCCCGGCCTCAAAATTATTACAGTATTCAACTCTTTTCATTTTTTTTTTATTATTACAGTATATTTTTTTTTCATTATTATTTTTTTTTTAAAAGGTGATTTGTTAAACAGGAAATTTAAAAGTTACAAATAGGTTTCCGGTTTTGATAACTTATATACATGTATTTTTATTTTTTAAAAAAAAAAATTGTATAGAAAACGCTAGGCCACACCCATTCATAGCCACGCCCACTCGGCCTCCTCGCACTTCGCACACTTTTTATGCCGTAAAATGCCGAATTATCGCTGGAATTGGAATTGTAAACGTCGCGTGACGTCATCATTCTTTCCACCCACTCCCTCTAAGGTGACGTTATGTTATTCATTGCCGCGGATTTCCTAATCTAGATTTAGCCGCTCAATCCTGATTTAAACTTTTGATTTGCAACCGAAAGGGCTTTAATAAGCCTGATTATGTTTGCTCAAAGAAAAGATTTAGCAAGACGACGTTGCATAATATTGTATTCTTATTTTTTTTTTTGAGTTTTTTAATAGCAAAAGATGAGTTTCATGGTTTTACAAACCGCGGTCAGTGCTAAATGTCTGAAAATTTTGAAAATAAAGCCTCATTTTTTTAAAAAAATGAAAATGAAATAGATTACTGAGGGGCAACAAATTCTTAATTTATATTAAGCGGTTTTAAGAAGTTTTACTAAACGAAAAAAAAAATAAATAAAATATCAAAAAGAATCTGTTTCTTTTTTCTAAATTCGCCATAAACTGATGACCAGGCTATGCAAATGAGCTGCTGATGCTTGGAGACGAGATGATCTGTGGATTAGCCGAGATTCCGCTGACAATCGACTAATAAAGTGAAAGGATTTACAGATGAGGTTCATGTGTGGGTGGGGCTTAAGGTGGGTGGTGGGTGACATTTTTGTTGATTGAGTTAATTAACTATTCTATTTACCTTGTTCTTCTCGTTCATTACTCTTTATACAACAATTTCGCGACCGCGATTTTTTTTTTTTTTTTTTTTTTTAATTAGCGCGTGTGACGTCACATCTTAATTACGCCATTTTTTCTTCTTTTCAAATAAAATTATTTAGAATGGAATTTTGTTTCGAAATCAAAACGGTACTTGAAATAAAAATGGCTCCCATTAGTATTTTACTAAGAGGCGTTATGTGACGTCATAAAACGTGATTGACATAATAATTTCGGGCAAATTGCGCGTGAAAATAAGTTTAATTTTTCAACAACAACAAAAAAAAATAATAGTACATTTTTTTAGTACTGGTAAATAATTAACAATAATAATAATAGTACCATAGCAAGTAGAGAATTCTCTACTTGCTATGATAGTACTGTATTGTAAATACTATAGGCTACAGTACATCTTAAGGGAATGTTGTCAGATGTTAAAGGAATAGTTCGCTACTAACTCTTAATACAGTATCTAGTTTTATTTAATCCTGGTTTCGCCATCATCGCAGTTTTTTTTAAAAAAGAAGAATGATAAAATAAACAATGAATTTATTAATCTGCGCATGGGCATTATTTTTTTCTCTTTCAAAGTTTTGATCGTGTTTTAGCAATAAGTTTTTACTAACTCTTGTTTGAGGAAAATGTAATCTAGTTTAAGAAAAAAAGCTTTTTAAATGTTAACGAAATCTATGATCTAGTCTATACTACTATACATGTAGGCCTACGGTACATCATTAATTATTTTCAAACAGATATTTTTTTAAGAAAAAAAATCCTTTAAATTATTAAATAATAATTCGATAAAAATTAAATTTTTAAGAAACACCGTATTAATAACAATGTCGCCAGATATTATATTTAAAAAAAATAGAACTTACACCACTATTATTACTATTGTACTCCAAGTATTAGACAATTTTTTTGTAGGGTGTTGTAACGTTAGCGCGCGTGATTGACAGGTAGCAGCGCACGTGAAGTGGAAGACAAGTAGGAAAAATGTGATAGCGTGCTAAAATATGCTAATTAGTGGGCACTCGATAAGGTCATCACTTTGTTTGGGTTTTGTTGTTATGTGTTTTTTTTTTTTCTATTCGGAGTTTCTCTTCTTCGTTTTTTGTTGAAACAATCGAGCGAAAGGAATTCGTATTGAAAGACGAGACAAACGACGGTCGCCAATGACCTCTGCCACCCCTTAAAACCACCCACTTTAACGCCACCCTATTAGCTATTTCTACTTTGAGCGGGGAATTGTTTGTTCCTTCGCTTTTTCGGAGGAAAACATTTTTGCCACCCTACACACAAGCAAATTAGAATATTATTGGTAAAGTGTAATGTGTGGGAAAAGCAGATTGAGGGGGGGTTAATAGGTAAGAACGATAGAGAAATTGAAATTAGGGAATCATCTATTTTGCGAAAAAATTTAAACTTACATTTTAATAAAAAAAAATTAGCAAACAAATCTTGTATTGGAGAAGGAAAACTTAAAAATTTGCTGGGGAAAAACTGGAAGTGAAAATATAAATTAACTGGTTAAAATTTAAGAACTGCGAAGTGAAACTTAAAATTGGTCAAATAAAATTTAAAATTGGCACAATAAAATTAAAAATTGGCAAAATAATGAAAGTAAAATTTAAAATTGGCAAAATAATGAAAGTAAAATTTAAAATTAGCAAAATAATGAAAGTAAAATTTAAAATTAGCAAAATAATGAAAGTAAAATTTAAAATTGGCAAAATAATGAAAGTAAAATTTAAAATTGATAATAACTTAAAATTTATAAGTAAAACGTAAAATTTATAAGTAAAACGTAAAATTTATAAGTAAAACTTAAAATTTATAAGTAGAACTTAAAATTTATAAGAAGAACTTAAAATTTATAAGTAGAACTTAAAATTTATAAGTAGAACTTAAAATTAATAAGTAAAATTTATATAGAAAAGTAAAATTTAAATTTGATTAGTAAGACTTAAAATCGGTATTTAAACCTTAAAATTGATGCATTAAAAATTGGCACAGTGAATTAAGATGGAGTGTTTTTGCAAGTAGATACGAGTTTTAGGTCGCTTTAATCTCCGAATGAATGTCATTGGTGCGAGAGAGTGGAATTTGATTTTAAAAACAGTGGAGAGCAAAATTATCAGTAAAGAGTATAATTTGATGCTAATTATTTCACCCTACCTCCGCCACCGCTCTCACCTCACCTCCCTCCTACCCCACTTGGCGCCTGAATCAAAACCTTGTTATTATCATTTTCATTCCGACAGGTGGGTGGTGTTAGGCTGGCTGGGTGGGTGGAGCATGCTCGGAATACTTGACTTTATCGTCTTCGATTCGCAGAACAAGGAAATTGAAATTATGCTTTATTTTACAATTATTATTGTTTTTTACGATTTAATACCAAACGCTAATAATAATAAAACAATTTAAAAAAAAATGAAAATAATAATGTACAAGTAATTTATTTTGAGATTTTTAAGCGCTTTTTAAATTGTGAAAATATTACGGAAAAGTTTAGTTTTTTTTTAATTTTTTTATTTTTGATGACTTGGATATTTTTTGTTTATTTATTTACCTTTAAACATTAAACACTACGAAATAATTGGGATTGATTTATACATCATCGTAATGTGAATTTATTTGATTTTAGAAATCAAACTTTTATTTTGACAATTGCGTAGTTTACGTAATTACTCAGTTCTAAATTCTAAACAATTTTAGTTCTAAATTTTGAAGAAATGAAAATACCAAACTAAACCTTGTTCATTTTATGAACATCAAAAGCACGAAATTGAGTCTTAGTTTTAATTTTGGAGAAAGTAAAAAATAGTTCCAATTTTAAAGAGTATAATTAAATAGTGATTCAGATATGGACTTTTTTTTTTTTATAAAATTTTTTACTTTCAAGTAATTATTTTCAAAATATATATTGGTTTTTTTGTAAAAATTACAAATAATTATATACTTTTTTTTATACCGGTACTCGTAAAACTTTCCCTGTTCGCTTCCTCCTCCTCCCCTCCCCCTTATCTCTATTTCTCTCGCATCAAGTTCAAAAAACTAAAGTTCCTAATTTTTTTTTAACGATTATCTTTTTCATAGTAAACTTTTATTTGTTTCTAATAGTAAAATAAGACAAATTAACCTGCATTTTGCGAATTTACATACGAGGTGCGTCGAGGACTTTTCAACGCGAAATTCAGGTATGCAAAATATGTAGAGTAGTACAGTAGGGTTGTAGTGGGTGTGGCTTATCTCAACAATGGAAGTGAATGACGATAATAATAAGCGTGTAGCTGCAGTTGTATAATGTCCGCGCTGCTATTTTTATCTGTTTCTTATCACTGCAAATTTTTTCGGGGAAAGGACAGAAGGGGGGAGGGGGGGGGGTGATGGAGGTTAGGGGTAGAAAGTGGGGAATGCCAAAACTGTGATAACGAGAGAGGCTACTGTATCTTTCCGGATTTTTATATGAAACTCTACGTTGTTATCTTAAATTTGTAAACTCTAAGGCGTTATAGTGACCCTGAAGAGCTTGATTACAGCTCCCCTTGTCCAATACGGAAGGTATGTTGAGGTGGGGATAAAGGTGGGTGGAGAGGGGGGGGGGGTGGAGGCAGTGGGGGCTTAAAACACTTGGCCAATTTCATTTGGGTCATTTAACTTTTGTTCAAATTTTCACTCAGATTTTTCGGCAGAGATGAAAAAAGTAGGTGCATTGATTTTACAATGTCACTTCCTCTCCCCCCCCCCCCCCCCCTTCCCCAAATAAACCCTAACCCCCAGGCCTGCTTCCCTATCTTCCCACAAACCCTACTCCCTCTTTTTTCCCCCTTCCTAACTCCCTCTTTCATCTGGCCAAAAGTGGCATTTTAAAATTTATTTTCGGAAGTTAATTTTGCTTACTATTTTTAAGAATTGTTTTTTTTTAACAATTAAGATAAAGAGAATTAAGTGTGAATTTTTCGAAGGTTTTAGTTTTGCTGGGGAGCCGTTTTTGTTTTTTTTATTTTTTTTGAAGTTTTGAAAATTTATTATCAAAAATGTATTCAAAAGTCAATTAGAAGCAGTTCCAAAGTTTTTTTTAGTTAAGCTCGAGGAAAATTTGGTTGAAAAAGTAGTTTAAATTTTAGTAAAAAATTATTTAAGAATTAATTACGGTAAGGTATGAAAAAAAAAAAAAAAAAGCTGGATAAAAAAACGACCAGAAATTCGTTCAAAATTGAGACTAAACTAGTACAAAATTTTATGAAAGGTAGATTAATGTCATTTAAAATTTAAGAAAGATTTTTGCTAGACAATAGAGAAAAATTTACATAAAAATTAAGTAAATAACAAATGAAATAGTGAGAATGTTATGTACATGTACAGATTACGATTTTACCAAACTAAATAAAAACAAACTCGTTTAAATTCATTAATTCACAGCACATAACAAATATTATTATGCAGTAACAACATGCGTTCTAAATTTAAATGTACAAATAGCGGTTTCTAAAATGGAACTTCCGGTTCTCGCGAACCCATTCCACTTTTACTGTCATGACCCATCGTCCACTTGTTAACCTTGAAAAAGGAATTCAAGGCTGGCCATTTCGCGCGCTGACCACTTCCCTGCCAGAAAATGCATTAATCTAGGTTAAGCGATTTAATCTTGATTTAAAAAGATACTTTACTAATTCAGATTAATTTTTTCTCAAAGGAGATTTAGCCTAAGATAGGATTATTAAACGAGGTTTTTTTTTAAATCAAAACTTAAGTGAGCCTGGGCAGACCCACGAATTCTTCCGTTTTATTTTTTAACCTCTCATCTTTTGGTAGAAATGCTATAGATTAGTAGACATCCTAAAGCGGAGATTAACAGTGTAACTACAGTACATGTAAATCGTTGTGGGCGACAATGTCATAATAATTATGATTATCGTTCGCTACGCATTCCCTAGCGCAGAATGAAACAAAAGTGGAAACGGAACGTAAATAAATCGGTTTTGTGTGATCCGAACGAAGACTTGAATGAAACGGTGCTCGTGACAATGGCAGACATGAAAGGTGAAATTGGGTCGTATATTTTCCATTCTATTTCTCTCTTACCCTCTCACCTATCCCTCTCTCGTTCTCCCCCCCACCATCCTTACTTCACTCCTCCTAAGTCCCCTTTGTTCCCCTCGATCAGGGTCCCAATCTCTCTGTGAAAGGGGCTCGAGTAGAGGTAAGAACGCGAACGAAAACGACCAGGGGCGGTACAGACCAATTTCCGCATATTTTCAAAAATTTCCCAATTTTTTTTTTTTTTTTTTTTCATATATTTATCAAAAAAAAATTTTTTCTAAATATTAATTACAGTTCTTTAAAAAAATGTTAAGTGTGCACAATAATTGTTATGATTACTATTATTAAAATCTCTATGCAGTTTTGTTGTAAACAGAGAATGGAAAAATAATGCGAAGTATGTTTTTAGTTGGGTTAATTTTCATTTATTCGATTTTTATAAAACTAAAAACTTATTGAGATTTTTTTTTTTTTTTGCTTTGTTTGAAATACTGTGCATTAAATTTAAGAAGAATGAAACTTTTTTTAAAAAGTTTAAGAATGAAGTTTAGGCTACCGGTACATTTTTTTAAAAGTTACTAAGACAGTATTTTAATATAATTATTTTAATCGAAATTTTGAACTGTTTCGAATAAAAACTTTTTTTTTTACATACATTTTTAAAAGGATTTGTTAAATTTTGTTAAACAAAATTTTCTAATCGATTTATCAAAAAGAAAGAAATAAAAATTTCTAACTAAATTTTTTTAACTACCGGTATCTTAATTTTTTCCCTCTCTTTCGAGCTTCTCTCCATAAGATCTTAAGTAAGCGTATTTGGGCCTTACCTTTCCATCGGCGGTGATGGTCTGGTTGTGTAGGTCATCGAGAGTTGGTCTGTAGGCTGCTCCAGACAGAGACAGGATGTGCCGGTAGTTATCGATTCGAGGAAGGGCCTCTCTGGTCATATGTCTCAGGGACTTAAGGTATCTGGTGTCGTAGGTGGAATGGGAGGGATGAGAGTGGTGAGTGGTCTGCTCCTCGTCCACCCCCATCTGCTCATCTTGAGGAAGTGGAGGGGGAGGGAAACCGCCGTTCGACGTCATCGAGGTGAGTTTGACGCTGTTGTCCACTTTGGCCACTTGAAAACGCGATTGTCGGTCCGAATCGATCATCTGGCTGTCTCCGTCTAACTCGATCCACTCGTCGCTCCGTTCTGAGCTCCCCGAGCCCGAACTCCCGTCCTTATTGTTATATCCCGGTGACGTCATCATCATCATAGTCGTAGCATCACTTCCGCCGCCGTTTAATCCCTTGGCAGTGGTGGCGGCGGCGCTGTTGCCGTTGCGCGCGGAGGAGGAAGAGGGCATGGTTGGTGGTCAGCGTAAGTAGTGTCCGGTGGCAGCGACGGACTCGATGCAAATCATCCGTTACAACGCAGTCGCCGACGCTTTTTAATCGGCTCAACTCCTCGCCTCTCTCGCGCTCTCCCTTCGTCGCCAGGGGACAAGGGGGCGGGATTACTACCTCTCTTCTAACGGAGGAGGGGCCGGTGGACATCTCACACTGCGCATGCTCAGCCGCAGGAGGAATTCAATCTCGAATTTTTTTACAACAGGTAGTGGCTTAACTCTTTTTCAAACGAAGTTTTTACTACTTTTTTAATTTGAGTTTTTATCGCGATGATTTCGATTTTTAACTAAGTTATGCGGATTGGTTGTTGGTTAATTTTAAACGAGTTTTTGTTTCATTTCAAATATTTTTTATTTTATTATTTTTTATTTTATTATTTTTTTTTTGATGATTTTTTTTTTAACTTATCTTAATTACCTGTATATTGTAATATCAAATGTAAACAAGTTTATACAAATTTTGTGAACGAGTTTTCATTTTTTTTTTTTTTTTGAGGGGAGATATTTCAATAAAAAAATTTGGACATAGTGGATAATACACAATTCCCCGGACAATACCAGTTGTGGTCAAATAATGCAGATCTCCTTTGGTATCTGTCCCTTGCTTCTGACCATCATGCCTAATCATAGCCTCTTATGGCCTAATAAAGTAGCCTACATGTACATCCTCATTTTACTGTTTTGATTAATTAATTTTTATAATTTATGAAGTAGGCGTAATGTTATTATTTAGATTATTATTGTTGTTATTATTTTCAGTTGCTATATTTTTCATTTGCGATTTGGCTTAATCGATTAGTTTGATCGGTTAATATTGACTTTTGATTAACTCAATTCTATCATTAAGTCAAAGAAATTTGGTTATTTAGGTGACCTAAATAGCTTTAATTTAAATCTCTTTGAGAAAGGATTTTTAAATCGTAAAAATGAATTAAAAAAAGATTGATTGATTGATTGATTGATGGACAAAAGGCACTTCTACACCCATACACGCCTCACCAAACTCAACAAAAAAAACATTTTAATTTATCATGAGTTTTAATATTACCTAATTATTCTTATCAAACTTTACCTGGGTTATTGGGCAGCGCTACCTAGCGGGATGCTGGTTAAACTTACGACCGAGATACAGTAATATTCCGTATTAAACTTTATTACAAAAAAAAAAAAAAATTGGCGCGAAATGAAGGGCGCAAAATGTGATGCAATCATCATAACTTTATACGTTTTAATATTATAACGAACTAAAGTAGTCTACTTATAATTTATTATGCATACATTTTATTTAACGAAATTTTTCATTAAACTTATTTTTACAAAAAAAAAAAAAAATGTAATTTGAATAACGAGACTTTCGAAAAGTTAATTGGAAAAAGAAAAGTTTATACATGTACCATGGTAGTCTAATTTGAAACGACACTGTTGTCTAGTTTTTTTTTATATATAAACTTTTTTTTCTGTTACAACACTTTATTTATATTCTTAAATTTTACTAAAATGAATTTTCAACATATTCTAAAACACGTCATTTCACTATTATAAAACTCCGTCATTTATACATTTAACCATTTCAATGTTTGAAAATACTTTGAGAAAATTTACTTTAATTGCCAGTATCTGGTGTTTCCCAAACGAACTTTTAACGAATTCAAACGTAATTTTCCTGATAAAAATGTAATTAAGTTCTGAGGTTCTAAAATCAGAATTATTGCAAGGGTTGACATCTAAGTTCAAAGCCTCAAAGTTGTAAGTTCTCGTCCAAGTTTAATATTTTCTTTTTGGTTCTACGATTCTTGAAGTTCATGTTTAAAAGTTTTGGGTTTCCGTCGAGATCCGAAATACTGTACATGTATTTATATTTCTCATCAAATTCTATGGTTTCTGCTTGGGGTTCAAGGTTTCGTTGACATTTTAGTTTTTCCTCATTACTCGATCTGGCTTCTAAATTCTCGCTGATGTTATGTAAAGTTCTTATTGAAGTTCTCGGTACGTAGCACCGGTAATTTTTCCAAAGTTGGTTATTCCGACATACCACTGCTTTCATCGTTTTAATTAAGCTTTTGTTCCGTGCTAAATGATTTAACGACTTGGTATAAACTATTTAATATATGTTTTAATTATCGCTTCAGTCGTTAAATAGAGAATTAACAGCTGTACAGTTTTTGAGAAATAAAAGGAGAGAGAGAGAGAAAAAAAACCAATCATAAAATTATTACATTGATCATTGATGTGTTTATATCGATGAGGGAAGATTTCTAACATTGAACAGGGCCGGACTTTACCATGTTAAATGGGCTAGGACTGCAAGTGACATATTAATTACGCTAGTTGCTAAAACTAATGTACTGTAAGGGTACAGTAATTATGTAGATTTCGTTTAACGTTATAGAAAACTACTCCAGATGTATAGAATAAAACGGGGGGTTGCGTCACGATGGGACAAGTATGGTGCCTGAAAAGGACGCCCAATGGGCAACCCAATTGGCAAAATGGATGCAAATAGAAGTATAGTAGTATTTTCTTAAACTAGTTCTTTTTTGCCAGTACAGTATAATGAAAATAATCAAAATTAAACTGCGAATTTATAGATTTTATTGAGGAAAAAAGCAATCCTTTTGTATTGTCCCTATCGTTAGGCAATTGCTCCTATCGTGCGCTTCGTATATATAACATGGTATCCGGCCCTGACATTGAATTATATTTCATTGCATCTATTATTTTTTTTCGTTGTTTCGGTTGATACAAAGATTTATAACAGATTTAATCAATTATTATCTTTTTTCTTCTTTCTTTGGCTAATTTCTATTAATTATTGGTAAATTTTAAAAGCGCGCAAAACCGCTGATTATGGCGGTGGCTGAGGAAATGAATATGAAAAGAAGTGCCCAGAAATGTTGTGGTTGACCACCGGGAGCGCTGTTACAGCCATCTTCTCGACACAGGCACACCTGAGATTTATAATATTGGGAAGTTCCGAAATAACAGTCGTATCTCTTGTGGTCCTCCCAAGCGCATTTTCGGAACACGCGGTGCTCGCCGTTCACTGAAATCACAATTATAGCGTTATTCAAAAAGCAATTATTTATTTGAAAATATGGAATTTTTATAACATAAAAAATAAAAAAAAATTATAATGTGGGAAAAACAGAGGAACTATTTTGTGTCTATCAATGGTTGAAAGTGCAGAATTTTAAGCTTTAAATGAAACATAATTATACTGCATTTTGTATGAAAAAGAAGTGCAAGTATTTTTATTTTAAAATTGAAAGCTCTTTTCTTTTTTAATGAAAAGTTCGTGTCAATATGTGAATTTATTATCTGAAAATCGTAATACAGTATTCTTTTTACAATTTTTTGGATAAAAAAGTGAAAATTGTTTTAATATGTGCAGTAAGTTTTACAGAGTTCATGGAGTGGTTCAATTGGAATTTTTATTTATATAAATAATTTTTAAACACAAAAAATGAAGTGTAATTTTTGTATTGATAAAAATGCAGCTTCCAGTGTTTGTACGAAAATGGGCATTAATTGCTGTAATGCGTAACACGCGTTGTCCATTAAGCTTAGGTTAATGTGTCCCTGGTGTGAATGAGGGAGCGGCAATGTACTCACCCGTTTGATCTATTTTGCGACAGAAGACGGCGTCGGATCGCCATTGTTCACAATCCACGAGCATATCTTTGTTTTGTTCCTTGTCGAACGGGTCGTTGCATCGAGGGTCATCCAACGTGGTACAGTTATGACATTTGATAGCCAAACCTACATCACAAAAATAACAATTAAATCATTACAAATGTGATCAATTCCGATTTTAAAATCAATTACGGCACATGTTTAATCTTAAAAATATAACTTTTTAATTATTTTACACTGACCCCGGAAGAGGGGTAATCGCAAATTAAGTTGTTTAGGTTGAGAAGTGGGCCCCACCAAACTCCCCTGCATTGAACCCCACTTTGCCTGTCTCGGGCCCGGCTTGCGTCGTCATTGTCTCGCGCTTTAAGTCGCAATTGATTTTCCGGCGTGGTACAAGTTAGCGCTCTTTTTGTATGGAAAAGCGCTGTGAGATGCGACTACTACCTCACTTAATATCGATATATCGATCGATTAATAGAATTTGAAGAGCGAAATATGTCTTGTTGAGCGTAGGTACAATTGCCTCGTTTTTACAGTTTTTATTGCTCTATAACTTTGCCAAACGGTGTTTTCTTTAAGGCTAATTCAACGTTCGAAAAACGTTATTCAGCAAATAAAAGCCGATCGATCGTTTCGGATGATTGGAATCGATTTGGGAAATGCTAACAGAAAGGAACACGTCCCTCCTATTGTTGCGGGTGACATTTGCACTTGACAGACATCTCTCGTTATACGCGTGAATTCTTAGCAAATGTCACGTAAAACGAAGATCCCGGTGATGAGATTGATAAGGGATTTCTTAATCTAGATTTGAACGCCTTGATTTAAAGTTTTGTAAAAATTCTATTTCCAAAACAAGATTAAAATTTAAACGAGTATTAACACAGTTCACTATTTTCCGGACCGGTGCCAGGTCTAACAGGCTGGGGAGGGGGAGCACCTTTGCTGGGGAGAAGTAACGTGGGTTAACCAACTGAGATTGGGTGTTAAACCAAGATTAAATAAATTTAAAACCGCATCATTGTGTTTCATCCAGATTTTTTAGATTGAGCAACTTTTAATCTTAAAGTCTTATGTTTTGGTGGAAACATTCTAGGTCTTCAGTAAGCGGAGCCCAATTTCATTAAACCAGATCAAAACCTAAACGAGTTTATTTATTTTAACAATTATTAAGCTTACTTTAATCTGTTTTGGTACTGGGAGCAACAACGTAATTATTTTTTATATCAAGTCACCGATTTAATGTAGCCTAATTAATGAAAAGTGAAATGGAACTGGATCACCGAGTGGTGTTGTAATAGTAGACAATCCGAGACAATGTGACGGAAAAACGTCTGACGTGACGTCAGGTGACGTGCGTCGTGTGCGAAATAATATCTAATCTCGACGGAATTGCGTTTGCACTGGTAAAACGCGAAATGGATTGAGGTTTGCGTTTCATTCCAGACGATAATAATAATAATGCTGATGGAAAGTCGCCCTTTTAATGCGTTTTGCTTTCGCTCTCGAGCGTCTGCTTAATACTTAATCTTAATTAATTTGTGATAGGCCTGTGCATATACCTGTGCTTTCAGCCTGAGGTGAAAAGGAGAGTTTTCAGATAATAGTTGGATTTTTTTTTTGCATCATCATCGATTTAGCTAGTCTTAGTAGTACCACGATTTTCAGGGTTAATAATTATTATACCGGTAATTATTATTGTTAGTAATAAGAGTACAGTAATTTAAAATTTGAATACTGAAAAATATCTGAGTGAGATAATATTTTTTGGAAATAAGTGATAGTTTGTTTAAAATTGAGGTAAAGATAATTCTGTTTGAGATTTAAATTTGAGTACCGGTAACTTAAAAAAAAAAAAAAAAAAAATTAGGCATATTTTTGTATAATTTTGCAAGCAAAGTAATTTGCAGCTTTATCTCTGACTAATTAGAACTAGCGGTTCCCTCGAACCGAATGGATTCGAATAAATTAATATACAGCCCACACCGGAAATTTATGTTACTGTCTGAATTATTTGGTTGTTTATTCTAATTATTAATGTAAAATGTATTTGCGTCTAACCGGAAGTATTGCCGTTGTTTTAGGGCCCTGGACATTTCGCTTTCCGATTGTTCGTACAGCTAATTAGCCATCGATCGCTTTTAGTACGTGTAGCCTACTCAGGTGGAAAGTTGAGTAAATAAATCGTTAGTCTGAGTACCTTGCTATCTACATCGGTCACGTGACCACTAATTATGCACAGTACAGTACAACAATTAATAACTTTTTTTTTAGGCTTTTCAATGAAAAAATGTTTTTTCAAAGGTTTCAAATTTCCAGAATTATTATTTTTTGAATTTTAAATTGTCAAAATTCCGATTATTATTTTTGAGGTTTCAAAATTTGTATTAGAGTTTTTAAGTTTTTAAAAAAAAAATTTCAAATTGGCGAAATTTATTAATTTATAAAATTTTGCAATTCTAAACATTTCGTTTTCGTGATTTTTTTTAAATTGGAAAACTTTAGCTATTTTAGGATTTTCAATAGTGTTTATCAAGACACCAATTTACCTTTAAAAAACTTTATGACAATTATTCTATTATAATCTTTCAGTTTTAATGGCAATTAACATACATTTTTTTAGCAACGAAATTTTTACTTTTAATCTAAATCCTTCCCCTTTTCCCTCTCTCCTTCTCTTCCCATCTTAATATTTTAGACAGCTCACAAAATTCCGCATTATCCATACTAAATCACGGAAATATTTTTTTTAACCCCCTTAAAAAGAGCCTCTTCTTCTCTTGACATAAGCCTTTTTAAGCTCTAATAATAGCTCAGATGTGGTTAAGTGAAAACACATTTTCGTGACGTCATCATGACGTCTCAAATGCAAAAAAAAAAAAAAATCGAAAATATTTTTTACCGGTATGTAGGAGAAGGCATAAGACTATTGCTATTTCCATGGCGATTGCACTGGCACTTGGCGACTTCATCTTCGAATCTTGACACGGCAAATCGGATGGCGAGAGGACCGGAAGTGCGTTGGAAAACCCGGAAGTGGGAGATTTTTATCCGCACTGCGAAACTCTACTCCTGTTCGTTGAAAAGGTCGATCGAGTCGATCACTTTATGTGTCAGCCATCACACACACACGACGTTCGAATGTGCGCTCCCCTGGCGGCAGCGGAAGGCGTTATGGATCTTTTTCTTATAAATAGCTGATGGAGTTTTGCCAGCGTCCGAGCCCCAATACTGCCTCGTTCTTCTCCGACCAAACGCTCTTTGCAAAGGAAGATTTGCGAGATGAAAACGACGCGAAATGCATGACGGGAGCGGGAAACTAGCGCCGGATCACGATGCGCGGAGGCCTGCGCAGTCTAGACCAGCGTCTAGATCATTAAGTCATAAGCTGCTGAAAATGGACATTTTAATTTGAAGGAGTTTAAAGCTTTAAGATACAGTGGCGAACGTTTATTACAGCTAGATTATCAGATCTTCAGCGGATTTCTTGATTAAATTTATTTTAAAGTTTTTGGTTGCTACAAAAGAGAACTTCCTGAACGAAATGCCTCAAACAAGTTTTAGTAGAATAAATGTCTACATTTGAATTAAAGCTTTAATTTATCAGCTTTTTTATTTTAAAAATAAAATTGATTCCGCATACACAAACTCCCCATTTTGGTCTATTTTCTTTAAAATGATACTGTTCAACTTCCGCATGTTATAAAAAAAAAATTAGCGAGGATAAAAATTTAAAAATGGTGGCCAATTTACTGATAAACTCACAAAGAAACTTTCGAAAAGTAACTTTTTGCACTTATTTAAACAATACTACAACAATTTAATAATAATGAAATAAAACGATTACGCTCCTATTTAAAGAGTTTAAATTCATGTACATGTAGTAACATTGTTTGTCGCAGACTTTCGATATGTGCCTTATCCAGATCCAACCGAGGGGGAGAGTTGGTTTTGGGCCTTACAAATGAGATAAGAAAAGTATAAGTACATGTACTGTATTACACTACTTGCCTATAATTTTTTAGAATGATATTTTCCCGGTGCCCGAGAAAATATTTGCCGAGACATTACTCTAAATGGAAGCATTGGGCAGCCTTTTTCAATTAAGTTTTACAGAAAAATGGACAAATTTACCTTTTTGCTAAAATGACAAACTTTTTAATAAAATTTCTCAATTTTGCCACTACGTTGGACAAGGCACCTATGCCGTTCAGGGGTATATGATAATGGTACTAAATAAGTGTCTGGATGCTAATGGCAACCAATTTAAGTAATTATAATACAGTATTAATAATTGTTGAGGTCAACTGTTAGCCTGTCTTCATTTCCTGGTACATGTATTTGAATCAGTTCAATTTTAAAACATTTTAACAGATTTTTCTTTTGCTAAAGTAATTTTTTTAGCCTTACGTTTTATCTTACTCTGTAAAAATTAGCTTATTTTAAATACCTATATCTGAGTTTTTTTAAATAGTGAACTTATGAAATGGTTTGAAGTAGAAATTGTTTCGGTGCCAAGATTTTCGTTATTTACTTTTTTATTTGAAGAGGGAAAAAATAAAGTTAATATTTTTAGTTTCGTTAGTAAACAAACAAAATCGTGAACTTTACAAAACGGAGGCCTACTTCGTTGCCACATACGGATTTCTAAATCGAAATGCAATGATTAAATCTTAATATTTCGGTTCAAACAAAAGGAGATTTTATTTGCGATCGAGATAAAATTTTAACAGATTTTAATTAAAACGACTTTTTGGAACTTAAATCGAGTTTAAAAGCGTAATGCAAGCCCGCAAATTCGCCTGCTTTTCATTTGATCTATTTTTGGTTGCTACAACACGGATTTAGTTAAATCGTATTACAAACATGGGTTGTGGTTCGCCAATAATTATTGGGAAACATCGAAATCTGGATTTTTTTTTCTAAAATCCAAGAAATGCATGTTTATAAAATGGGATGGTGCGCCGCGTACGTACAATGTTACCAAGGTGTTATCATAACTTGCATGCATTTCCACAGAGGGATGGATACGGGAAAAGGATGTCAGGATTTTATGTCCAGTAACCTCGATCCCAATTGATGAAATGCAACCCAAATAAGTTCAGAATAAAACGAGATCTTTCGACAGCAGGATCCTTTGATAGCAACGCTTAACTGGCGTTGTTTATGAGCGACCCCGTATGTGATGACGTCGGACGATTCTATTGCACACGAGGGAGATCTTGCTGCCGTCAGCAGCAAAATATTTATTTAATTTTTGGGCGAATTAGCGATCTAGTACGGAAATATATTTATTAATATTATTATAGAAATATAAAGTGTGCTAGTTAAAATGTAGGATAAATTCGTTCATTTTTGATAAGAAAATGCGCAAGCTTAAATTGCTTTAGTAAGGAAAATCTTGAGGTTGTAACGTATAGTCAGGATGGCCGAGTGGTCTAAGGCGCCAGATTTAAGCTCTGGTTCTCAAACGAGAGCGTGGGTTCGAACCCCACTCCTGACAAAGTTTTTTTTTTTTTTTTTATTTTAATTCATTTTTAAATAATTACTTAATTAACGTATATTTTTTCAACACTTCAATTTAAATTTAGAAGTTTTAAAAATAATTTCGGTATTTGAATTTTTTTTGAATATCATAACAAGATATAAATGTTTTGCCACTATGATGTCATGCCTGGGTACAATTTTTTTTTTTTTTTTAACGCATTTTATTTTTGTTTTTGTTTGAAAAAATCGTTTAAATTTAATTTTTTTGAGGAAATTTAATGAAATAAAATTTTGAATTAAGATTACCCCAAAATTCAATATACCGTGAATCGAAATCTTAGTGGCAACGAAATATAAATTGCACTTTTATTTGAAACTTTTCGTTCTGCTTTATAAACTACCGTATTTAATTAAAATTTGAATCAAGATAATATTGTTATATCAAAACTATTTTTCTAAAACAATGAATCCGAGCGAAGTGAAATAACATTCGAATCTATTACGAGAGAATTATTTTTTTTTCCTCCCCATTGTTTTCCAAGTTTGCAACTTTGTTTATACTTGAAAGTAATAAACGACAACTTTTTATTATCTTAATCTAAGGTTTAGTGCTCGACAAGTTTAATGTTTCTGGATGGTACCTTAGAGATCGATTGCGGTTAAAAGTTTTGTTTCCTTATTTTATGATTTCCCCCGCTACAATTCATGACGTGTTCCGAGCTAGGAACACTTTTAAGTTAAGAAATAGTGAGGTATTATAGCTGAAAACTTTCGAATGAGCGGTATTTAAGCAGTATTAAAAAGGTTATTCAAACGGAAATGATGAATAGATAATAATTATAGAACTAGAATTAATTAAAAATGTGGTCGGGTCTCATAAGGCACACATGTCATTAGAAAAACATCAATTGTTTTGGGGGGTCGTTCATTAATAATTGCGTCAACAACACCTTTTAGGCAATAATTTTTGACTTCCTTCTTTGTCATTAATTATTATATACTGTATTTACAATATAATTATTATTGTAATAAAAAAACATTGATTGACCCCCTCTATTAAAATTATGTCAGGATAATTTCCTGCCCCTCTTTCTCCCCAAATTTGTGACAAGTAGAAATGGTAAAAAATACTATTGGCTTAAACGAAAATCTCGAAATGTTAAGTTGTACTGTACACGTTTTCTACATTAACTTCCGTCCATTTTGACCTAACCTAACCAAGTCTAAATTAAGCAAGCTTGCCTTTATTTTGTTGCCATAATTAATGGACAATCCCTGTTAAAATAAATGAATAATAAGCCTACGGTTAATACCGTAATATTATGTCGTCATAATAAAAGTTGATAATAATTATTTAAGAATATGGTAAAGTCGCGGAAACTTACTATTAGCGTTTAACGGATAACGGTATGAAAAAAAGCGTATCTTTTCAAAACTAAACACTTTAGAAAAAAAATATATTTTTCGATTTTAATTACATTTACTCCAAAGAGCAAAAAATAATGAGTGTGCCCTATGTTCGGCCCGATCGGGCACACCTAAAACATATTTCGAGCACACCCTACTGGAGCTGATCACTGACCTCGCCTGCCCTTTCGAAACTACTGTACACTGTGTTTACCTTATTTTATTTTATTAAGGTTAATATTATTTAAATCCATTGAGTATGGAATAAACCTTGTATCCTCGTTTTGTTATTGTTCCTAGCTGCGAGGATGCTCCTGCTGTGTATGCTAATCGAACAAAATATTATTATCAACGTTCGATTTGGCACAGGTTCAGAATACTATTTTTTCAATAATATTTATTTACCGAAAATGAATTTGCGGTTGGATATTATTATTTTTTTTTTTTTCGATTCATATGGAAACGCGATCTTTTTCGAAATAGTTTCAAGTTCGATTTCGTTGCTTTGTATTTTGCACACACTAAAATTGAAATATTGCGAGCTATAACATGAAAGTCTCCAAATATTGACAGAGGAATATAATTATTATTATCTTTTTTTACGATCTCTTCCGTCATTGGTTTACCCTATCCCAGCGTCACTGCGCCATTGGATACTTTTAAGCGTTTGTAAGCACCACGTGATTTTACTCTCAATTTCCTTTGCAACGGTATGTGTCTTTTTACAACTTCTTTTTCTTCATCTTTCTCGGCTTTTATTATTGTTTGTCAGAGGGGGAGAAACAATAGCTCATAACATTTTTTTTTTGTCAGGGGGAAAAAATAATCGTTGTAACTAGAATAAAAAAAATAAAAAAAAATAAAAAAATAGTGTAATGCAAGTGAAGATGAATTACGCGCTGAAATGGACGATGGTTTGCAACGCCCTTCTATTACTACTAATAACTCATTCGAAAACAGGTACAGGATATGAGACTTTTAAAATTATTTTTGTTATTTCGAGTTAATCACGAATATTAATTAAATATTTTATACAAGCGAATTTTTAATGCGCTGCTTAATTAAATAATTATAATTCTGGGGGGTTTTTTTAGATAACAGTACAGTATTTTTGATCAATCGCCAATTCATTTACGGTTTTATTTTTTTGCTTGTTTATTATTTTTGTAATTATTGTTTTGCAACAAGGATGATTAAAAAAAAAAGTTTGTTAGAACTTTTTTATTATTAATATTCTTGGGCAAAGCTCAATTTTCTCCCTTTCCCCATATTTTGATTGTTTTTGGTTTTATAAAGAGGTAGATTAACAATAATTATTGACTATAACAATGAATTTTTGTTTTTAATGATTACGGTAATAAAATGTTGATTAAATTTCCTCAATTTTTATAAATTTTGGTGTTTTAAAGGGAAAAAAATATATGATAAAATATGAGGATTTAAATAATTCAATTTTTAACTGTTATTTTTTTTATTCTTTAGGGAGTAAAAAATATGATTAATAATGACTGCTTCGATAGTTTCCTCTTTGAATTTTATCTACAGTATTGTGAAAGGAAGAAAAGCTATAAATTACGATTAAAATGTTATTACAAACAATATGTTCACGCTTAAAATCATATTTTAATTTCTATATTGTAGCCGCCTACATAGTGTTTTATGATCGGGGGAAATAAATGTTTAAAATCATTTTATTACATTTAAATTTTAGAACGAAAAAGTAAAAATGTTGGTTTCATCGCAATTAAAGAAATAGTAAATATATTTATACACCTCAATTTGCCTAAGGAAGTTTAAATTAATTTTAAGTATTATCGAAAGAAACATTTTCTTTTCAAAGCTATAAATAATAATTATTACTGTATTATAAACTAAAAACATTGAGAATTACTTTGTTTAAAAAAAAGTAATAAGTTATTTTCTTTGTTTAAAAACTTTAGTTATAACGTTTTGATGTTTTTCTTTTTAGTCTTTGGTCTAAGCTGTTACGTTTGTGACTCCCAAGTGGACAGCGGTTGCGAGACATCGGTTAGCCCGCAATACAAACGGGATTGCATCGAAGACCACTACAAAGCCGTTAGCACTCGTTGCCTAAAATCTGTTCAACAGTTGGACCGCCCTAATCAAGGTCTAGTATTATTATTATCATTATTATTATTATTTAGTCATCTTACCCTTCTTTTAACTTTCTTTTTAACAACAAAAAAAGCATGGTATTGCACAATACAATTATTTTGTTGTAATTATATCCTTATTATTGTTATAAATTATTGTTAAAACTGCTTTTGATATAACTAATCGTTGGAGGTCACAAATAATACACCTGCTTATTTCGTTATATCCGCACCGTTTTTCTTTCTTTTTTTTTTTTTTAGAACAATTTAGAATCTTATTCCAAGTATAGGTAGGCCTACAGTTCACCTGCCCGTTTTTTATTTTCACGTATTTATTATAAATTAGATTTTTGGAAAACGAAGTTTAATATGAAAAGCTATTACTTTGTTTTATCTTGAACGAAATCCAAAATACGTTCGTTTTTTTAAAGAAAGAAGAAAAAAACCGTGCAAAAGCAAAAAAAGAGTTTAACCGAAACTTCTTATAAACGTTATCGGTACTTTGAAGTGAGAATTTTCTACTTGAAAATTTTGTTGTACGGAATTAATTTTATTTTTCCCACAAAATTTCGTTTACTGGGTTTAATGAAGCGAGAATAATAGTGAATTTTTTATTTGCCAAATTTAATTCTTTACCGAATTATTATAAACTGTTTTCTTATAATGCATAATAATTATTCAATTTCTAACGGACCGTAATCGGGGGGTGGAGATCGGAACGTAGGTGATGACGCGTCATTAGCACTATGGGCACATAAATAATACCGCAGAACGATTAACCAAAACAAACTTAATAATTTTAATAAATAATTAAAAATTTTATTTTGGAACTTTGTTAAATTCTATGCCAGAGAAAATTTATCCAAAGAAATTCACACAGATTGGTCCATTGGAGATGCAGTAGCTAGCTATATATGAATTACATGTACATGTAGGGTAGGCTAAATTACATACTCCAAATTGAGTCTAGTAAAATTTTATTTTAATAATAAATAACAGTTAGAAGTTTAATTATTTGTTGTAATGAAGTTGCACAGAATTTTTTATTATATTAACACATTTTTAATTATAAAACTTCGATAAAGCATTTAACGTTGTTTTTATTTCGCAATACGATGCGTTTTCCATACATTCTTTAATGACTTCCTCGTGCGAAAACAGTTAACCGCTCGAAGTGAGTTTTACTTTTACATTATTATACCCATAACATTTTGCCAATGGCACAATTTGTTTTCTTGGCATTTGTTTTTGTAATTGATCTTTGATCGATCTATGTTGAAATACTTGGTCGCAAAGTACTAATCAATTGTTTCTCTTTGCGAGATGAAAGGATTTAAATTTGCATACAATTATTACAGATTTTTCAAGGCGAGTCGTAATTTTGTTTAATATGTCACTTCTTCGCTAAACTATTTTTATATAGTGTACATTTGAATTTCATTGTTTCATTAAAACGAAGCCAAAATGTTAGTGGGTGAAATATATTTTTTTTGTTTTGTTTGTGGAAAGTTACAGGCTAATGTCAAGTAGTAAAATAATTTGAAATTGAATGAAATGCGTCACGCTACGTTAAGATGTCACAAATAATTATTATCATCCTAGGTTATTTTTAGATTTTACGTCATCGTCAAATAGTTAAAAAACAATTTTTTATTTTCTTAGTTTTCTTTTAAGTGGTCGAAAGCAAACGACTTTATATATTAAAAAAAATAATAATAATTTAGGGAACTTTATAATGAAATTTAACTGCAATATTTGTGGAATTCTCTTCCATTTTGCATGATTTTATTGTTTCTCATACAGGAAATAGGAAATGCTAAGAAAATGCAAACACAAAAACTCTTTGACTGACAGTTCTTTAATAAATTCACGCCTTTTATTCAATGTTGGAAAAAAAGGAAGTTGGATGAGTTAGTTTGCGAAACAGCTAAACAAAAATTTTAAATGCTGTAGAACGGAATTTAGTTTTCGGTACAGCGAAAAATTTTCTAAGTTCCGGTAGAAAGTAGGCTATAACTGTAATACGAGTTTGCACGTGACTAACTATAAACTAACATATAGTAACAAACGCCTTAATAGCTTTTAACAAACTTTTTGGAAAATTCAGTTTCTGTAAAGAAAATGCTAAAACCTGGCTAAAAATGAATAACGCATTTTTAAATTAAAAAATTAGTTAGATTTAAATTAAAAGATTTTATCATGCGCTTTTGCTCTAAAGATAAAAAGAGCAAAAAAATTTGTTTAAATTTAATTAAAAACTAGCTTGGTTTGAATTTTGCTGGCCTATCATGATTGAACTACAATAACTCAGATTTCGTAGGCGGCCGGATCACAGGAAGCTCCCAATTGAATCAGAATGTTAAGTCGAACCTCATTCAAAATCAACCAAAAAAAACTATTTCAAACTTTAAAATTAATTTGTTAGTTAGTTTAACTAAAATAAAACTAGTTTGAACTTTTGAGTCCGTAGAAACGCTCAGAGTTTTTATCTTTAATTGATTATTGTTCAACGGCCCAAAATCGGACGCCAAAATATCAGACTATGTTCTTGCGCATTTTGTTAAAAGTTCACTATTTTAGTACATATTGTACAAAAAGAGTAATGTATAGTTTTGCCGATTTTAATTAACAATGTTTTCCATATTTTACCATTTTTTAGTTGAAATTTACTTTTTTTTTTTATATAGTTGTCACTCACTCGACTTTAATTTCATTCAGGGTAAATCTGGATTTATCCTGATTTTAGTTTGGTTAAAGTAAACCATTATGTGTTAGCTACCAAAAATATAATAAAAGGGCGGCAGTTAATTTGGGCGGAATCTTGTTTTAATATCGTTTAGTAAGTTATTTTTTTGTTGCGATCAAACTACTCAACTTAGATTGCGTTGCCGCGGGATTTGTTAATCTACATGGTAGCAAAGTGAACGTTAAAAACATTTTGTTTGTATGGCTTTTTAGTGGGTTCTTCGGTTCGAGTGGTCCGTCGCTGCGGTTGGGCCGAGTGGTCATCGCTTGACGGCGAAAAGAGCTGCCGGATGGACACCAATTTGAACGGCGTAGAAACAACTTGCATCTGCAAGGACAACTATTGTAATGGCTCCTCATCTTTCTCCGCCAATCACATGTTCATCATATTCGCCCTCACATTATTACTTTACTTTTCTCTCTATCGATAATTATTAACATCTCATTGACATTTTATGTAATTTCTGATGTTTTTTTCCGATCGCCCCTTTTTTCGTAAAAACATTTCGCACCTTATTTAATGAGCAACTTCCTGCATTTTCATTTTCACATTTTCCGTGATTTTTTTCAATGCAGAAAATCAACGTGGATTTCCTACTTTGATTTGTTCAGTTCAATAAGTGATTTCATGCAGTGTTTTTTTTTTTTGTTGTCGGCAGGTATTTAGTGAGCGTTTTTCGCTGTTTACTAAAGTTTACTTTTTCAAATTAAATGGGTACTTTTTTTATTAATAATATATTAAACTAGTTTAGTACAAATGTTTTTGGAAGGCAAAAGAAAAGATTTTGCAGCTATAATAGTAATGATATCTGTATTTTTCTAAGTACGCCTACATGTAAACAATAAATTAAGTGAGAAATACAGGACGTTCCCTATTTTAGTACATTATTTCAAGATGACGTCATAGTCGGCGAAATGAGCCAAAAAAAGTCAAGTTGATTTACTGTATTATAAAATTAACAAGTTTTTTTTTATTGGCCATTTTTTAATTATAAAATAAAACAAAAAACAAACTATATAGTATTTTTGATACACTCTTTAAAAAAATAACAAAGTTTTTAATTTATGTTTTTAAAATGATTATAAGGTAATAACCCTAGTGATTTACAATAGCAAATTTCAACCACAATTGGCAGCTAACTATTATTTTATTGCGAGATATTTCGTCAGTGTGAATTATAACATCGTTAGATGGCAATAACAAAATATTGATGAGTACAAAATTGATGAGTTATTTTACTAACCACATATTTCGATTAATAACATTATGCGTAAATTATAAAATATATAATGTATTTTTCAATAAGTGAAATATATTTTTCAGTTTCATAATTTGACTGACTTTGTTCGATTAGTTCACTTATTTATACAATTGTAATGTATAATGATTGAGATTTATAGATTTACAGAAATGAACTTTTTTTTAATTATGATCTCGTTTTTTGCTGATTTTTTTGCTCTTGTCGTTGGTTTTTGGAGGAGGCTCTGCACCGGCTGCGACGTATCGACCGTACAAGCTATAAAATTAGGCGAGGAAAATGAATTGGTTAGAAACTTTTCCAAAATATACCATAATTATTGTAAAATATCATTCAAAACAAAATGCAGAAGATGCTGAAGCAAGACTAGATTCAAAAACAAAAATTAAGAAAAAACTACTAAAAAAACTCAAGACTCAAAACCGATGTAGATATTTTTTTCTAGATATTTTTTTTTTTGTTATTTTCCAATATTTTGTTTTTGAATGTAGTCCCGTTTCATATAATAGTTTATAATTTTGTTTGGGATGCTATTTTTTATCTATACTAAACTCGACATTATGGAAAGAGAAAGAATTCGGTAAAATAATAATTATAATTTGTTTACTATTTATAAGTCTCTGTCCTAACGTAATCGATGACGTGAGATGGTCCGACTTGCAATTGATCAGCAATGGGTGGCGTCCACGGGTTGTTCTCCAACTTTAGAACCTGTTTGTGTCCGATAAGATCCAAATTTCCTACAATAGATACAAAAAAAAAAAGTAAAACCAAATTAGACCTTTATCTAACTCATTTTTCATGAAACCAACCGATTTCAGGCGGGAGAATCGTCATCCTGTTTCCCTGCAAATGCAATTCTCTCAATCGACCAAGTTCACCGATTTCTTTAGGCAACGCGATTAAATCATTGTCCCTGAGAACCAACTGCAAATTTCAAAAAATAAATCTCAAGATTTATTTGCACTTCACGAGTTACGTACAATTTGTAAGTTTTTGAGTTGATTGATTTCAGGTGGCAACCTCTCGAAATCATTATCGCCCAAATATAAGGCACGAAGAGTTTCTATTTAAAAAGTTATTAAGTAAAAAGTTTTAGAATAATAAGTATTAATAATATTATTAGTACCGATCATGAAAAAATTTCCAGGCAGATTTTTCTCGTTGAGATTATTGTAAGTGAGATCCAAAACTTCAAGCATAGGAAAAGCTCCAAATCCTCGAGGAAGAGAACTAATTCGGTTCATCCTGTAAATTAGTTAGAGTACAGTATTAGAAAAATATATTTATAAAATTAATAACGGTTAGTAGTACCATAGATCTTGGTAGTACGAAGTTTAATTTTTTTTTTTTTACAATAAAAAAGAGAGATTATGATTTTCCCAATAAAACATTATTGGCCCTATTATTTTTTTTGTCAAGTTCAAGGAAAATGAATCATTTAATTAAGTAATCATTTGTTTGAGCTTATTAAATTTCCTTTTAATTTCGGGTATTTTTCAATTTCAATGAATTTTTACTATCACCGAACAAATAATAGCTTTTCTCTCTCAATTTTGTTATAGAAATTCCAGATAGTTCCGCAGATAATAATTTCATACCAGTAGACATTATACATACTGTTTAACAGCTACCGGTAGCAATAATTTTTTATTTACCCTAAATTCAATATTTTCAACTTGGTCATAGACGACAAAGATGTTGGCAACTCCTATTTAAAAAAAAACCACGCGTGAAATATTTTCAGCGAAACTTGAAACAAATTAATGTTTTACCTCGATGTGATTATTAAATAAATTCAAGATTTCCAGGACGGGTAAATTAGCGATGCTTGCAGGTACACCTACAAAACAAAATTAATGATTTAGGAAATGTCGAAAATTATTATTAATTTATGGAAGTTTACTTCTAATTCGGTTGTGGCTTAATGTTAACCGTGTAATGTGCTGCAGAGACACTGAAAAAAACAATAATAATTATTATTATTATGAGTTAGGAAGTAATTTGACACAGTAATTATTTTAGCGAACAAGTTGCTGGAAATAATTACGGCAAAGTCAATGGGTAAGTGAGTATGTGGGACGGGCTCATTATAATAATTAAAACATGGCATTGTCGCTATAAATACAGTAATCTCATGGTACAACGCCAGAGGCAGAACTATGTGGGCTTTATTTTTATTTTTTTTTTTCTATTTTTGAGGGTGTTTTTTGAAGTTTTATCAGAGTTGCATGGAGTACGTGTTTATCAGATTTTTGTAAATTTTTTAAGTGCACACACACATAACTAAAATTATGTAGTTTCTTTGATAAATCAAAAGCTTCATGAAACTCTTAAAAGGCCACAGGGAGACCAGCAACTCGTAACGGAAAATCCGGCGCGCCTGTTTAACCGAAAGCGCGTAGGTGCCAGGAAAGTGGGACTCTTGTGTACAACGTAACAATTCGCATCTACCTCATTGAATAACATAGGTGAGCGTGCTCAAGTTAAATCGCAGCGTCTGTCCTACATCTGGTACTTTAGCCCACTGATTCGATAACTGAATCATGGACATAAAAGGAAACAAACGAGGAAATGCGAAAGTACTCGCCGCCACACCTCGTTAACTCACTAATTTACATCATTTTTAACTTTTATTTATGATCATTAAATCTTAAGAAACTTTTATAAAGTGAAAGGGGGGAAAATACAATAATATTTTCAAACTGGATAAGATTTTGTTAGCGGTTTAAAAACTTACGCAAACCGGGCATTTCCTCGAAAGAAAGTAGCCCTTTATCGCAAAGATCCACCTCCGGGATTTTCTGCTCCCTAGACTCATCGATCACCTTTTTAGCCTTGGCCATTCTACTGCTGAAATCCAAAAAATTACAGGAAGCGACTTCACCGTGCGAGGGTGGTGGTGGTGCTGGCCTAGGCTCCTGCTGAGCTTTAGGGGGTTGACTAGCTGAGTTATCCATGTCTCTCCTCCTCCTTCTTTTATCTTCTTATCTGTTTATTGCCCTAAACAAGATTACCGGGATCCAATCAACGAGAGGAGTAACTCGAAACTTGCACTTTAAACTTTTGCGCGATGACCAGAGAGAACCCCAAACCTCTTCACACTTGAGATACCGAGCAATGAATGAAACACTTTTTACGCTAGAGGGCGCTCCTCAAGGTTACAAACTGTTGGCTTTAATAGAAGGGAAGTGTCGTCATTATTATGCTAGCCATCCATTGCATGGTCACGCCGTTGCATTACAAAAATGTAACGATTGTACCAGAGTAATGTCTGAGTGGGTCTACTTCTCCGATTCTAACGGCACACCCCCTACTGTTTTACAATAGCCTCTGTAAAAAATTACCGTTGACTTTACTCCCAAATTATTAGGCAAATGACTGCACTTTCCGTAGTACATTTTATCACAAAATAATAATTGTAAACTGCACATTTAAATAATTACATGTAATGCAAAACACCCAACTTGTGTGAACTATACTAAACCATTACGTCGCTGTTCTCAGTAAAATAATACAAAATTTTAATATTGGTCTGAACCAGTAAACTCCTCATTTGAAACAGTATAAAGTTGTCAAATTAAAAGTTGAACCATGTTAAAAATAATGTCAATTAATTATCTGGCACCAGAACCTTAATATGCTGAGTATAATGAATGAAGTCAAAAGCAATTCAATTTCATTCATAAAGAAAAATATAACCATTGCATTTTAGAATATAAATTTAATTCCGTATTATTTAAATTAAATCTAAAATTTTTAAGAGCTCATTAATTCCCATAAAATTCTGCTTTAATTTTCCAAAATCTAAACCATTGTTTTTTTAAGCAAATTTCTGAAAATCTAATCGCTAGGTAATACGAAAAACAAACAAAATAGTAATTAGTCCAGTTTAAAAAAAATGTTCACTTTTAAGTTATTACAAGTTGCAATGCAAAATACATGCAAGAAGAATAATATTGGAAAAAAAAAAATGTTTATGCAAATGGAATAATTTGACTTTATCCGAGATGTACGGTATATACAAAATAAATTTGATGTTGAAATATTATTATTAAAGATTTTAGCTAGCTGGAATTTGTGGCAGACCAAACTCATCTACTAACACTCCATCCTAAATTAACATTTAATCAAAATTAAAATAAGTTTTAAAAGATTATTTTAGACGTTTGAGTACCTTATTCGTGACACTTTCTGCCCCCGGTTCCTTGGTAGGTGCGACAGGGGCGTTCACAGCCTCATCTAAATAAGACGTGTCTTCATCCAGACCGATTTCATCACCTAAAGCCGCTAATTCCGCTTCTAATTCGTCGTCATCTACTTCGGGCATTCCGTAACTTCTTCCAAGAGCTTCTTGAACCTCATCAGCCTGTTCTAACATATCTTCCAGCTGATCTTGAACATCCTATGTAATATAAACAAAAATCGATTAGTGCTTTTTTATACATTTACTCGAAAAATCAAAAACAATACTCAAACCTCAATTTCATCAATGTTGACTTTCTTATAGGCGGTTTTCATTTCTTTGACTCCGATTTTCATAGCCTGAACTGTGGCGTGTGTGTCTTTAAGAGTTTGAGTTGCGAAATTTGCCTGTTCCATGTTGAACGATTGCTGTTGAAGATTACCATATTGTTGCTCGTACATTTTACGCTGCTTTAAAACTCGAAGAGCTTTTTGTTTCACGGCATTCTACAGCAATTGTGACATTAATTATTAACATTAAATTATAATGATTTAGATATATTTAGACTCAGTACTTTGGCAGGTCCTTCACGCATTTTCGCCATTTGATCCTTATACTTTTTCAATTCTAGATCCAGCCTTTGGATCTTTTTGTCGATAGATTCTGATCTGCTGTCCACCTTTGAGCAAGTGAAGCCCATAATTTTATTTAAAAAAAAAAAACTTCAACGTGAATAACAAAAATTAACTTACATTTGAAATGCAATCAGTGAGGTTGGGCGGAGGCTCTTTAGGCTTTCCTTTTCCAAATAAACGATTCATGGTTAAAATTAATATGCGGCTATACGCAACAGCGACAATTAGTCGACGAGAACAAATAATACAATTTTAAAACAATCCAATAAAGTACTTTCTACAGTAAACAACAGTTCTGTAATCAACAGCAATGCTTTTTCTATCGTTCTCAACATCCGCTCATGTGATCATGATTTCGCCAAAGGTTGATTTCCACATACGCAGATTTTGAGCAAACTATTTTACGCAGAACTTTCTTTATTCTGTATTCCATGATGTAAAAAAAGCGCTTGCGCAAAATACTTGTTTGTGTACATTTACCTTATTATCTACAGAGCCGTTGTTCAAACGAGCACCACGAGCTTCTAAAATCAAATTTACTGTATTTGCTAGGAAAAGGATTAAACATACACGCTATTACTTTTATAAAGCAGTTTATTTGTCCTTTTTTATACATTTAAAAAATTTAAACTGTTAAAAAATGAAATTGTTTACTTTATATTTTAAATAAAATTTAGCTGCATTTTATGGGTCATCGTAATTAACGTCACACGTTAGCGCGCGCCAAGTGCGGGAAACGATCAAACTACAAAGTATTCTGAGAATCTGAGTTGATAAAAGATGAAAAATGTGAGTTTATGGTTTGGATTTGATTTGAAAATGTTCATAATTATTTTCTTGTAGATCTTATTCAGACCAATTAAATAAAACGCGTATGATGATAAAATGGTGTTTGAATCAATTATTGTCGATGTTTTGAATCGTTTCATCGGAGACTACGTGGAAAACTTGGATCGCTCTCAATTGAAATTGGGCATCTGGGGCGGTGAGTACGAAATAGAAATTTAACAACAATTTGACACAATAATAAAATATAAGTCTTATTTTATATCAACTATTTTGTAGTCATGAATCTTGCATTAAAACTTATTTCGATTCGTTCAGACTAGTCTTCTATAATTGCATAATGCTTACGTAATTATAAAAATAGAAATGAATCATAATACGCTCGTACATTTGCGCGATTTATCATGTGACAAACTTGTTTACTTCAATCGAATTATTAGAAACACGATACATGTCCCTAATTTGATTTTTATAGGAAGTTTGAATGAAATAGAATGTTTGGTCTCAAACCGATTAGCTTGTACATTAATTATGTAATTTGAGAAGAAATATCGGTTTTTAATATTACTTTTAGCTCGAAAATCTTGGCTTCTGCATTACACTTGAACTTTGTACAATTGCAAAAAATGTCGAAACTTTTAAAATGTTCTAATTTTTCTTATTCAAATAAGTTTTTATTTTAATTGAAATTTTTTGGCTTTTTTAAAAAAATTTTTTGCAGAAAATAATATATTTTCTTTTATTACCAGTACCGTGGTACTGCAGATTATATTTTTTTAATAAATTTGTTTGAAGCGATTTATGCATGTACAGTAGGCCACCTACACTGTAGATTTTCTTGATTATACGAGATATTTTATTATGTATTAGTCACTACGCCCAGGGTCAACCAAACAGCTGTCAATTGAATTGGCAGTAAAAGTATTATTATTGCAACAAAATATAACAGGAAATTAGAGGAGTAATTACCGGTATTAATAATTTTTTTTATATTATTTTGGCAAAGTATACAGTAGTAGACGAAATCAAATTTTTGCGTGGAATGGATATTGTTTCCTACTTTCATTTTTTGATAGGAACATAGACATTATTATTTTACACACAACAACAAAAAGCCGTATTTTAAAGAATATTATGCGTCGATATTTTATTGTAGGCAAACAGAATAATATTGTGGTGCTGTTAAAAAAATAAAATTGCGTAGGACGCTTTAAAAAATTCATATTATACAGTAGCTGCTATAAATACAATATGTAAATACGTGTTATCGTGTCTAGTATAATTATTTTATTAATACAGTATGCCATTATATGAAAATAATTACCGTCGCTATGTATCGATATTTTAGCAGCATTTTAAAAACTATTTAAGAAAATTGTTAAATATTTTAATTTAATCACTTACGTAACAACATTATTTTACTTGTTTTTCTAACATTTATTTTAGGAGATGTAGTGTTGGAAAATTTAGAACTTAAAGATAATGCTTTTGGGGGATTGGATTTGCCATTTTCTACTGTCAGGGGGCGATTAGGTATTATATAATTATATATCTAAAACAATTTTAATAAAATAAAAATTCGGAATACATGTATTGTCTTATTTTTTTTTAAATAGAAAAACTGGTTTTAAAAATTCCATGGAAGAATCTCTACGCCTCACCTGTTATCGCCACAATCGAAGGAATTTATCTTTTAGTAGTTCCAAAGATTGGTAGAGAAAAAAATTGAAGTTTTGCCGAATTTGTTAAATTTAAAATTTTTTCATGTACCGGTATTAGGAATACCTTACAATGCTGATAAAGAGAAGAAAGCTGCTTGGGAAACTAAACAGAAACAGTTGCAAAAAATTGAGGAAGCAAAACTGCAAGAAGTTTCCAAAGGTTTTCAAAATAATTTATTTTTTGAGTTTGAAGTAATTTAATGAATATTTTAGAATCTAGTAACCAATCTCAAGATGGTTTTACGGAAAAATTGGTAGCGCAAATAATGAAAAATTTGCAAGTACGAGTTAGTCGCATTCACGTGAGATATGAAGATGATTTTACAAATCCATCCACGCCGTTTGCACTCGGGCTTACTTTATTTAATCTTTCTTTTGAAACTACTGATTGGTCTTCAGATCCATCGCCGAAATTCATCTACAAAGTAATATTAAATTGTCAGATTAAAAATATTCAGCTTTATTAAATATTCTCTGTCTCGTTTTATTGTAGCTGATAACATTATCCAGTCTTTCGTTTTATTTTGATACTGAAAATGTTACATTATTGTCGAAACTTGAGTCTATTGAAGCCTATCAACAGTTAAAGTTTGGCATTCCCTCTAGCGAAAATTCGCTACATCTTTCTTTCAGTAGGATGTTGTATATCGTTTGCATGCATTTTATCATTAATATTGTATTTTTATATTTTAAGTTTTAAATCCTATTAATGCGGTGGCAAAGCTGCAGTTGAATCCAAAACCCGAATCTGATGGCACAAATTATGCAACTCCAAAAGTTTATTTGACACTTGATTTGCAATATATTAGCCTTTCTATCAGGAAATCTCAGGTAAGGAATATTGTCGACTATAAAAATAAATAAATAACTTATTTAGTTTTATCTAAAACTTTTTAGTTTGCAAATATAATGAAATTTTTGGAATCGGTTGAACGAATGTCTTTATCGGCGCCTTGGAGAAAGTATCGACCGAAAGTTCCAGTTTCAAATAATTGCCCTGTTTGGTATTTATTTGTTGTTGTTTTGAAAATTTAAATATCTTAATATTTTGATTTTAGGTGGAAATTTGCTTATACGTGTATTGTAGAGGAAGGTGTAAGGCGAAGGAAGAGGAACTGCTCTATGACTAACATTGAAGATCATAGGAAAAGCTTTCGAAATTATAAGGATGCTTATTTACAAAAATTAACGAATAAAAAGATATCGGATGATTTGAAAAAGAAAATTGAATTTCTCGAAGAAACTCTTGATGTTCTTAATATTACTTTAGCTAGAAAGCTTGCTGAAATGGAGGTAAATGTTCAATTTACTAGCTGAATTCATCAATTTTACTTTTACAGTTAATGCATATTTTAAACCATTATTTGATTAGTATGCTCGCGCTGCATCAAATGATAAAAGTAAAGAATCTTATTCGGGATGGATTAGTTCATGGCTTCCTTGGAAAAAAGAAAAGAAAAATGAAGATGATATCGGAATTGGTAAATTTTTGTAGATGCGGTTTGCCTCTGTAAAAATAACGAAATTATTTATTTAGCGAAGCGATTTGAAGAAGCTATGACATTAGAAGAGAAGAACAAATTATATGAAGCGATTGATTATCAAGAAAATATGGCGCCAGCAGATTATCCCAAAACGGTTATTTTTTTTATTTAATAATTCTTAAACATAAAAGAGAATAATTGATTATTCTTTTTCTTACAGTTTATTGCAAATGATTTTAATTTTTTATTGAGCAATTTATCTGTACATATAATTGACGATTCGCTGAGGTGAATATGCATTTTATGATTATATTGAATTATTTTAATTAAACGTTATATTTATTTGTTTTGAAGGTATCCTCAAGTTTTGCATCTTTCATTGGATGAAGTAAAATCTAGTTTACATATGCGACCGTCGGCTTCAGCTTTAAAGTATGTTTGGTCAATGAATTTTGACATTTTTATTGAAATTATACTTTGTTATTAGATTAAAGACTTCCATAAGATCGTTTACTGTTTATGGGTATCATAATAAGCCAGACAGTGCCCGACAAATAATTGTTCAGTCTGTGACTGTAAACGAAAATAGAGATGTTCAATTGTTAGATGTACTTTTCGAAACTAATCCAGAAAGCGGAAATTGCGATCAAAAGATTCATGTTTATGCACAACCATTAGAAATTACTTATCATGCTGTACGAATTCTTTTATTTTTTATTTGACTGTTTGTTTTTGTAATTTTTAATTTTGTTTTTTAGGAATCTATTCAACGCTTAGGCGAGGTTTTTAAAACAGAACCCGTTGAACTATCTGGGTATTATAATTCCAGGTTTTAATGCTATAACAGTAATTTATATATTCGAAATAAATTAAAAGGTTGCAACAAGAAGCGATGGCCACGATGCAGCAAATTAGGGAAAGCTCGACCACTGGATTACAACATGCAATTTCTGTCCAAAAGATTTTGGATTTAAAAATTGATATAATGTCGTCTTATGTGATAATTCCCCAGCATGGAGTTTCGATCGAGTAAATATTTATTATTTTTCCTTTATTTTTTAAGTATTTTTCTGTTATTAGAAAAGCAAGTGCAATAATTGCACAATTTGGTCATCTTAAAATTCGAAGTTTACCACGTAATCAAAATGCTGTAAATTTACAGGCATTAACTCGTGCAGGCAGTACTGATGTAAATATAAAACAATATATTATAAACTTTAATTTTTATTCAAAAATTATTTTATTTAATCAGGAAGAAAAATTGAAAGAAATGCTTGAACAATCCTATGATCAATTTAATTTGGATTTAATTGGAATTCAGATTTTATTAGCTAGTTCAAGTACATATTGCAATAAAACTTTAATGACAGATGTTTATATGTAATTTTATTTTGTTAGCTGATAACTGGAAAATGGTCATCGATGGTGAATCTAATTTACATCTATTGACTCCATCTCGTTTTCATTTTAATTTGCGAAAGTGCATAGTACACGATGATCCGCGATTGCCGAAGTATTTTAAATTAAGCGTTTAAATTTGAATCTTATTTTACAATCATAATTATTTAAGCTTTCAAGTAAAAGGCGAACTACCTCAGTTATGTTTGCAAACTTCTGATAAGCAACTGTTGCAACTGGCTGTTATACTTTTCAGCTTTCCAAAAACTAGTGATTATGACAACGAATTATATACGGTATGCTGATATTTTATATTATAATGTTAGTTATGTTATTTTGTTGTTTTGTAGCCCGACTCTATCAATTTAACTAAATCTAAAGTTGGGTCAGATTTAGCTTTATCTCAAAAGGATTTAATTGCTTTATCTTCTAATAAAGAATACAGTCAGAGCAGTGATCAGTTGACCAAACTTGAACTTTCTTTTGAAATTGGAAAAGTACGATGATTAAATAATAAATTGGGGGAAATTTATAATATACGAGTATTTTTTTTTTTAGGTTAAAATCCTTGTGAAAGAGTCGGATGAATCTTTACTTGAATTTTGTATCAATCAAATTGGTTTGAAAATTATGCAAAAAAACTTGATTTTACAAGTTTCTTCATTTATTGATGATATAAGCTTAGAAATAAAACATTGTGAAAGTAAGGATAAAATACTGTAATCTTATTAATTTGATATTTTAATAATTTTCTTAAAATTAGCTGATGGATGCAGTAAATTTCTAAAGATGATCTATACTTCGAAACATGATCAAACTTTGGAAAAGATGTTTGATTTCAGTTATTGCAATGTTAATAACAAATCCTTTGATTTTTCAACAACTCATTCTTCAATTGAACAACTTGTTAAATTAAGATTCTCTAAACTAAACGTTTTTCTTCATCAAGAAGCTCTTTTGAAATTAATTGGATTTTTTAGTAACATTCAAACAAACATGGAATCTTTAAAAGGAGAAAAAGAAGTTAATAAGCTAGATATTTTAAGGCGAAGTACAAGCACAATTTCTAGTGTTTATGATTATGCAAAGGAAAGTGTTGGTACGGTTATTGTTTTTTGTTAAATTATGGATGTCAAATCATAAATATTTTTCATATTTTTTGTAAGGTCCGCGTCAGATAAGAACTTTGACAGGGAAACGTTCAGACGAAATTGTAAATCTTCAAACCGAAGTAATTCTTGACTGTTTTAGTGTTCAAATATGCAATTCCATTAAACCAATTTCTAACGTTGCGATTGAAGGTAATGATTTATTCATCTAAATTGAGTTGTTTTACCGGTATTTAAGAATTTAATTTTTAGGTTTAAAAGTATTTTTTAAAATGAGAAAGTCTTGGAATGAAATTCAAGCTCAACTTATTAATCTCTCTGTTGTTGATCCTAATCCCAAGGCAGTTTATAAACAGGTTTTTGATAAATAGGGGAAAAAAGTTTTTTTTATTAACATTGTGCTTTAGATAGTATCATTTGGAGAAGAAGATGCTTTTAATGTTGAAGTTGTCGCATATAGTGAAGCTTATAAGAGAAGAAATCGAAATAATATTTCTGCTGTTGATACTAGTCTTAAAGCTTGCATCGGATCGGTAACTTTTGTATTCTTAAACAAGTACATTACTGAACTAATGGTAAAACATTATTATGCAGTTTGTTTGTTTTTATAAAACAAGTTTTAAGTTTGGAATTTCATAGTGTTTTGTAGATTGTTTTCAAGTTGCTAAAGACAAAGTTGGTGAAGTTAGCGCTGCAGCTGCTAAAGCCGCCAGCAAAAATGTTAAAGAAGCGTATCAAAATGCTACAAAAACTAAATTAGACTTTCAACTTAAATCGCCGATTGTTATAATTCCTCAAAACTCAACCAATTCAAACACTTTAATAGCTAATTTGGGTTCGATTATTATTTCAAATAAATTCTCTAAAATTCCAACAGATATTCCTAATGTTACCCCGGTTGTTGACAGGATTAAAGTATCATTAGATAATCTTCAGCTTTCGAGGTTTGTTCCTTATTATATTAAAGTTTGAATTCAAAGTAATAAATGTGTTGGGATTTAGAGGCGATTGTAATTTATCTACACTTCAAATGAATTATGAGCACGTACTGTTGCAACCGGTATCTTTTCATTTAAATGTTACTAGAAATCTTTCCATCGGTGTGTACACGGAGCTTCCAGAAGTTGATATTAATGGGAAACTCGGCATTATTCAAGTAATATTTAGTTTTTGAAAAAATTAGTTTAAACTAAATGTTTGAAATTTTTTTAGCTGGCAATCACTGACGTGGACTATAACTCCGTACTTCTCGTTCTAGAAGAAAACTTTTCAGAAGGCCAAGCTCGACAATCTACTGAAGTTAGTAAACAGCGTATTTCTTCTGCATCTAACGAATCTATTTTTGATGCATTGAAAACAAATGTTGCTGACGGCGAATCTTCTTTATTTAAACGATTAACGTTAAATTTCAACATGGAAAAATTTATGATAATGTTGAACAATGCACAGAGTAACGATCTGGTACTATTAAATTTTGTTTTGCTTTTTAAGTGTTCCAAATAATTTATAATCAACTGTTTTTTTTTTTAATTTGTAGGTTAATTTATCGTCTAGAATAGATCCCTTAGCTAAATTTGAATTTGTTAATTTAACAACCAAAGCTACTATTTGGAGCAACAACAAAATTGCCGCAAATGTAAAACTTTTTAATTTAATTTGGGATGATACTAGATCAAGCAGAAATCATCAAGGAATAACTAGGTAAATATTAACTAACGTTTTAAAATTTTTAAATAATGTTTTCATTGAAACTAGAATGATGCATCAATTGAAAGGGAGTGAAAATCATGAAATGGTCTCAATAAATTTTGACCAGGACAGTTCTGGTGATAAAACAGGTAATGTTTACAAATAAAAAATAAAACTACTTTTATTTATTAAATTATTATGTATAGTTAATTTAAATATACAAGGATTTGGCTTGATATTTTGGATCGACTATTTAATGCTTTTAGCAAAATTTTTTCAACCCCAGCAAACTACAGTGAAATCTGTAAAATCAGGACGACCGTCTTCAAATACATCAGTAAAAAAGACTGGTATAATATAATCTTTATAAATATTTTTTATTATACTTATATTGAGATTTTTGAAGCTCAAAGTAAAAGTAAAATAGATTCGACAACTTCTTCGTCAATGAAGCTAGTTTTGAAGGTGGCTAAATCTGAAATTATGGTTGTGCAAGATGCAGATGATATAGATACTTCTGTTATTGTTTTTGAGGTACGTGGTAAAGTTGTATTTAAAAAATATTTCAATAATTCATATTTGTCATATTTTTAGAATGAAATTAATTTAAGAGCTACGTTATCGAATTCTACTCAAAATATAATGCTTAGTATTGGAAAACTTCAGCTGTTCTCTAGCACTTACAATCCGTCTGAGCGATTGTCTAATCTTGTTGAAGTATTTAATTCTCTAATAAAATCTTGCTTTTTAATCGTATACATTTTTTAAATAACTTAGATTCTAAGTCCCTGCGAAATTAACGTGGTTTTAAATAAAAACCTGGAACGAACAACAATTGATGTCAACAGTACTGCTTTACTAATGCACATTTCTCCGTATACTGTTCAGTTATTGGTTTCTATTCTATCCTCGCTGAAATCTACGGTATGTTTTTAATTTACTAATTTATTGCATATAATTATTTTAATTATCGTTAAATCTTCTAAAATAAAGCCTAAAGAAACTGAAAATGTTAAAACTGAAGAAATTGACTATTCCGATTTATGGAAGATCCGAAAATTAGATGTATATGATTTTTGGTTTCTAAAACCTGGTAATTAACTTTTTTGGACATTATATTTTAGATTATTTATGAGGTATAATAATTATTAGACATTGCTGAAGAAGCTATTGAAATGATCGAAGAAGAAGAAAAGGAAGCTTCTACTGTTATATCTTCTGAACAGGTTTTTTACAATTTTTAATTCTAATTTGTAAACAAAAATTGACTTTATAATTTTGTAGATGATTATAGAAGCCAAAATTATAGTTTTGACGGTTGAGATTCAATTGGGGATGAAAACAGTTCCTCTGATTGTCCTTGAAGCAGGCCTCACAAGTGACATTCGCAATTGGTCTTCAAAAAAGGTTATTATTAATGTGATAAGATACTTTTACTATGATTATGTATTAATTTTCTATTCAGCTTTCTGCTAGTTGCAGTTTTAATATTGAAGCTCATTATTTTAATAAGCGATTAGATGTTTGGGAACCAGTTATCGAGTCTGTTGAAGGCAAAGCGAGAAGACCATGGGAAATTTTCTTGGATGTAAAGTTACTTATTTCTGCAAGAAATTCTATTTATTAATGAACATTTTTTTGTAAAGTTGTATCAACATGATGAGGATGATAAGTTAGTTGAGGATACTGAAATTGATGATATTGAAGAAGTTCATTTGGAGTTACCAGAATATGCTATAAATATTTATTCGACCGACATGCTTGAGATGACTGTTACCAGGAGCTTTTTAGATGTTATTTCTAATCTAGGAAAGGTAATATAAGAAAACAAACTTTTGATAATATTTTATCACATATTAATTTTTTTATTAAAGGTATTTGGTGAAGCAGTATCATTAAAAGAAGGTGTTCAAAAGAAAGTAATTGCTGTAGCTCCATATTTGGTGCAAAATGATACTGGAATGCGCATTTCATTTAATTTTGAAAATCAGGCATTTGAGGTAATAGCAAACTAGAATGAAATTTCTGTAAGAGCTGAATTTATTTAGGATTTTTATTAAATAGGTTGTAAACGAGAAATCTTCTGAAATAAGCGATGTACTTCTAGAAACGGGTGCAGTCATGCACTTGACATTAAAAAGTAGCGATGCAGTTACAGCTAAAAAATCGATATTGCAGGAACAAGATTCAGTAGTAGAGCAACAATTAATGTTGAAAGTATTAATTTTATTATTTCAAATGTTGATTATGAAGCTGTATAAACAAATATTTTTAGATAGATGAAATGAATGTAGCACGGACATTATCTGTAACTAGAACTGAAAAGCGGTATTTTCCTCTTCCTCAACGAACTTATCCCGGAGATCAATGGGGATTAGTTGCAGAAGTGACAGTAGAGGATTGTTATAAAACTGTTACCCTCCGGTCTATTATTCAGGTATTTTTTTTATGTCATTAGTAATGCAAATAGTAAGCTTACCAAAGATTATTCCGATTTGTACATATTGTATATAGATAGTGAATCATCTAAGCATAGGTGTTGATGTTTATTACATGACTGAAGGTGGAAATGTATTACAATTTTGTGGTGAAATAGAAGCATTTTCAAAGTTAAATTTACCATTTCATGCAATTTATACACCGACAAATGAACTATTTTTGCGACCAAGTGGCAATAAGTAAGTAGTTTTTTTTATTTTAGGTTTAAATTTTTTTAAACTTTCATAATTATGATGTTAGGTATTCCGCTTCAATTGTACCATTCGTTTGGAAAGATTTACAGAAGTCAATAAAGGTTACAAAAGTTTTAAAGTGTGAAGCAAAAGATAAAGATAGCTTACCAGTGTTTATTAACGTAATTGGGTTTATCTCATAATTTTGTTTCTTTTATTATAATGCTTAAGTATATTGTAGGTAATTGGTGAAATGGAAAAAATATTGTACGAAAATACTCGAAAGAAAACTTTACCTAGCACATGTTATAATATTAATTTGTTCCCAACTGTGGTATTTTGCAATCTACTTCCTTGCCAAGTTTCCTATACATTTCAGGTGAGTAATTTCTCGTTGAAAGTTTGATATGTACCTGTATTTAATGAAAAATTAAATTTCTAGGGACCATTTGAAGCGATTGTTCTCGAAGAGGGTCAAAGTAAACATTTGCTTAATGCTGAAATTGGAAGTTCAACTGTTAAATTTAAAGTATGACATTGTGTCTATTTAAATTTATTGATATTCCATTGGTTAATATTTTATTCTTGCAGATAATAAAATACATGGATCAAGAGTGGGAATGTGTTAAAACATTGAACTCGTTGTTGGAGGCTGTTTGGACATTTACTTCTACAACTTCTAAACTGATATTAGTAATGATTACTATAAAAATTTCGTTAATGTAGTTTTTAAATTTATTTGAATTATATAAAGGATCTTGGATGTCAAATACAGACTGAAAAAGGAAACCACCATTTAACACTTTATTGTCCATTTTGGATGATTAACAAAACCTCAAGAACACTTTATTACAGGGTATCATATTCGTGTAGATTTTAGATTATACTGTACTATTTTTATTCTGTTGGATTTACTCTTGGTGACTGGGTTCATGTTTGTACATTTTTGTTAATGTTTTGTCGTTTCTTCCATGTCGTTTGTTAGAGGTCTAAGAAAGGTGAAAAGCATTCAAACCGTGGAAACCAAGCAAAGGTAGACGGTGAATTTTAGGGTTTTTTTAAAAGAAAATATTAAAAAACTTAACATTTTTTAACCCTGAAATGCATGTTTTAACACTTATTTTTTTAGATTACTAACCATACTAAGTTTTTTTTTGGGGGGTTTTTCAATTTTATTTCTTTTATAATAATGCTTTTTTGTTTTCTTTTTGAATAAAGAATGATGATCAAACTGCTTTCATTACACATCCTGGACATTTAAACAACACTCCAATTTTGTTCTCTTTTAAACCTAAAGTGTTTTTCTCGAAGAAATTGGTAAGTTCATTAAAATTAATTTGAAATTCATTAAAAAAAAAGTATGTAACTGCTTTCAGGCATCAATCAGAGTTGAGGATTCAGAGTGGTCTGATAGATTTACGTTGGATACAGTTGGAAGTAGTGGCTGTGTTTCTTGTCCTAATAAAAATGATTCTTCCATTGAGGTAATCGTGCATTTTAATTTTTAAAAATAATTTGGTCTACAGTATGTTGTTTATAATTATTATTTTTTAAAGATATTTTTTTATTTTTAAGGTCGGAGTGGACATTCGTTTATCAAATACACGATTGACCAAAATTGTGGTTTTTACTCCATTTTATTTGACTGTTAACAACACTAGTTTTGACATTCAATGTCGTGAAACTGCCTCGGACAGTAATTGGATTGATATTCCAGCAGGTCATGTAAGAAATAACAACGCATGTATTTTTAAATTACAGAACATGTAGTTTGTAAATTTATAATATTTATTTCAATAGTGTATTCCAATTTGGCCAAAGTTTTCTACAGTGAAAAAAGAGTTGATACTTCGTATAACTGGAACTATAAATGAATCGAAGTCTTTTAAATATTCAGAATCTCACTCCAGTTTATTGGCTTTAAATAATTCAGTAAGACATTTGATAACTTTATTGAAAATTATTTTTTTAATTTATTTTTATATAATATATTTATTTAAGAAAGGAGGATTATTTGTCGATTGCCATTTAACTGAATTATCCTGCATTATTTCGATTGACCCATACTCACTCGGAATGTGCAACGTACTTCTTATTAACAATTGTCTTAGCACTTCCATCAGTTTTAAGCAACAGTAAAGCCTATTTCTCATTTTTTTAGAACTTAAGTTTTATTTTAGTTTTATTGCAGAGGAGCGAATACCGATTGCTGTAGATTAGAACCATCAGAAATGGTCTATTATACATGGAATGATCCTTGTGGAATAAGAGAATTTATTTGGTTTGTGGAAAATGGGAATAAAATTAAAAATACTTTAATTATGGTAAATTAACTTTGTTATAAATACAGTAATTATGAAATAGTATTTAGTCTTACTCCAGACAATTTATTCTAATTTAGGATGGAATTGGTGAATATGACGTTTCTGGAAAAGAAAGTATTTTTTGGGTATCCTTTTTAGACGATACCCAAAGAGTTTTACTTTACACTGATGATTTGGCTATCGCCACTAATGCACAATGTGTAATACATAATTTAATTTTTTTTGTATATAATAATAATTACGGTATTTTTTATTTTTATAGACCAATGAACTGGAAAGAATTAGCACGGAAATAAAGATAAATTTACCTGGAATAGGAGTCTCGGTTGTTGATAACTTATTAAAAAGAGAAGTTTTGTACTTGGCCTTAACTAGCTCTGGTGTTGTTTGGGAATCCGCAAAAATTGGCGGAAGAAGATGGATTGCTATGAATATAAAGGATAATCAAAATTTGGAAGTGGCTTTTAATAAATATGATATGGATTTGAGATGCAGTAAAAAGGTTCAAACCTGCCATACTCTAGATGGTAATTTAAAGGTAGACTTTGCAAAAGAGAGAATATTTGTACCTCAAGAGAAAAAAGTGAGAAGAAATTATCAACCTGGTTTGTGGATTCAGTATTCTGTATCTCCCCACAATATGCAGTTACACCTTAAAATTAATCGTTTACAGGTCAGTTTGAAAATTTTTTTATTTTTGATTACAATGATTTGTTTTCGAATGTCCCATCCCAACGTAACTTAAATAAAAACTTTTCTTTTATTTATTGATTTTAGATTGATAACCAGTTGTATGATTGCGTTTTTCCGACCATTTTTGCTCCTGCAATATTGCCAAAAACAGTAGTTGCTGATACAGGTTTAGACATTTTTTCTAAAGCTTAAATTATTATAATCATAATTTTTATTTCAGTTCCAAAATCATTTATTGAAGCCAGTATAGTAATTAGAAAAAATGAACATAATCTAATAAAGCAATACAAGTAAGTTCTATTCACTTACTTTGAAAACTGATTGTTTTAGTTTATCGTTATTTCTCAAAAGATATTTTAAAGTCTTGGTGCAAGAATTCAACATTAAACTCGATCAGGGATTTATAAACGCTTTAATTGCTTTATTTCAACAGCCAACTTTGCAAGATCGAGATAAAGTACGTAGATAAAAAAAAATCGTATGAAAAATTAATGAAAACATATTGTGTACTTGCCTTATTGTCAGATTTCTCAAACTTTGGTTTGCAGTGTTTGATTGAAATTGAAACTTTAAAAAGTTTTATTTTTTATTTGAAGTTAAATTTTTAATGAAAGTTCATAAGAAATTTGAACATGTAGGCCTATACACTTTTTAAAAGTTTTTTCTATTGAGATTTGAACTTTAATTATTTAATTACATGATTGTAATAATGTTTAATTTTAAAGGTTGAATTAACAAAAGCAGACATGAAGGTGGCAAATATGGAATTGATACAACTAATTGCTCTTACTTCTTCGAAAGATGTTAAAAACTTTTATGATATTCTTCACTTCTCTCCTTTAAAGGTAAACCATATTTAAACATGTTCGTTTATAGAACTTATCAATTGAAAAATTTATTTCAGGTAGGCATCAGTTTCTCCATGCAAGGAGGAAGCGATAGCGATCCCAAGAAACCAACAACTATTCACTCAGAGTTTTTAAATGTTTTGTTACAAAGCGTCGGCGTTACCTTGACCGAAATTCAAGACGTCGTTTTCAGGCACGCAATTCCTTTAGTTTTACATGGTTATATAATTGAAACACTTCTATTATTCTAGACTTGGTTTTTTTGAAAAACAACATGTTTTTATGAGCGATAAGCAGCTGATTAACGAAGTTGTATTTCACTTCGCTGCTCAAGTAATTCTAGACAATAATTAAAATGTACATGTAGTTAAATATAATTATCTTAACAAATTATTATTGTTGCAGGCGGTGAAACAGATGTATGTTGTAATTTTGGGTTTGGATGTGATTGGCAATCCTTATGGTTTAGTAATGGGTTTGGGAAAAGGACTTGAAGATTTCTTTTATGAACCCTTTCAAGGAGCTGTTCAGGGACCAGAAGAATTCGCTGAAGGATTGGCACTCGGAATCAAAAGCCTTTTAGGGCATACCGTAGGAGGAGCAGCGGGAGTATTTAGTAGAATAACTGGGACCTTAGGTAAAGGTGTAGCGGCTTTAACAATGGATGATGAATATCAAAAGAAAAGGAGAGAAGCTCTCAATAAAAGGCCCGCTAACTTGCAACAAGGTTTAGCTCAAAGTGGAAAGGGTTTATTTATGGTATATAAAAAAAGGGGTAAACCAGATTTTGACATAAACTTTACAAATAATTCTCAATTTTATGTTTAGGGTGTCTATGATGGAGTTACGGGAGTATTTGTGAAACCAATCGAAGGTGCAAAACAAGAAGGAGTGGGAGGTTTTTTTAAAGGAATGGGAAAAGGAGTTGTTGGCTTAGTAGCAAGACCAGCTTCTGGAGTTATGGATTTTGCAAGTGGTTCCTTCGACGCGGTTAAACGGTATCCGTATAAGTGATATACTGTAATTAAAAAGTGTGTTTCTACTAATAATAATAATATAGAGCTGCAGATTTATCAGAAGATACCCACAAAATCCGACCATCGCGATTTTTTCAAATAGATGGGAGAGTCCGCTCTTATGTAAAAATTGAAGCTGAAGGTAATCATCTGCTGTTAGAGTTGGATAAAGGTAAATTCGCAGCCACTGATAATTACATCGCGCACGCTGTTGTTACCCAAGATGGCCGAGCTGTTTTGCTAGTCACTGACAAGTAAGACTTAATACCTGTACAGTAGTAATATTGATATCAATGAAAATGACGATTTATTTGTTGCCAGGAGAGTAATCATGGTTTGCAAAGGCGACATTTTTGGGCAATGGAATTGTGAATGGAATTATATTTGGGATGATTTAAACGGTTTGCCCCAATTAAATAAAAAAGGTTTACTTATTCAGCTAAAGGTACAAAAACAATTACAGTAATTTATTATTAATGTTTTTAAATTAATAAAATATCGTTTTAGCCAAGTAAAAAAGGGAAAAAGGTTTTGGGAATTTTTGGAAAAGATATGTCTTCCAAGTTGGTGGAAATTAAAAATTTAGAATTAGTCCAAGTAATTAAATGCAAGCTTATAATTCATTAATCAAAATTCTAAAAAATATATTTTTTAGTGGATTATCGACAAAATTGATACGGCCATGAAAAGTGACCTGTAAGATGTCATTTGCTGAGATGGATGTCGTGAAGACTAGTCAAGAATGCTCTCTGTTAAAATGTAACATGTGTATTTTTTAAGTTCATTTAATTATTTTTCAAAACTCAAGTCTTAATATTATTAAAGATGAGATTTTATTTCGTTATTCACAGTTTTCCTGTTTTACAGAAGCATTAGCTTCTTCTTCTCCAGATTTTATACCACGAATACTTAAATCGTATACAATTTCTTCGATTTTTTTCACGTCGTACTTTAAAGCATCGAATCGTTTTCTTAAGGAATCGTTTTTAAGATTGAGTAAGCGGAAACCGGAGTTAAGATTGTTCACAAATTTTGATATCTTGTAAGGCCGGGCATAATCCCCCGCCACAACACTATTAACCGCAAATCGCGACTGTTAAACAAGGGAGAAGATAAATTTCAGAATAATGAATTAAAAAAAGTTATTAATTTTTACCAATTCTGAAACTAGATTTAAAAGTCCCATCAAAAAATCTTCGATATCAATATGAAATCCATCTTCGCGTTTTACAGAAACTACATAATCATGAATAATACGGTTTATCCAAAAAAAATTATTTATATTGATAGATTAGAAAACTCGTAGGCCTACCTCCCATAACTACTGCCGCTTGTTCTCGTGTGCTTAATTGTTCCGTTCTAAGAAATATTAGCAACGATGACAAGAAACTTAATCTTTGATTAACAAACCGCCAATGATCATGAAATCTGCAATAACAAATGAGTATTTGGATTACAGGTTAATCTTACAGTAAGTAAAGAAATTCTAATCGTATACCTATAATATTGGTCTTTTGGAACGAGATTAGCAAGGTTCTCGTACTGAGACCTGACAGAAGTAAAGAAGGCATCAGCTTCACCGCAAAGACGATTAACTACATTTCAAAAAATATTTTGACAAAAATTTAAGATATTTTTGTGTAATAATTTCGAACTTGTCTCGGGGCTTGTGTCTCTATGAATTCCCTGCAGAATGGTTAAGATTTCTCTAGCACTTTGTTCTAAGCTTTGTACTGCATTTCGAATTTCCTAATTATAATTTACCAATAATCATTATAGTTTGTTTTTTTCTCACAAAAAAGAAAAAGAAAAGGGTAAATATAATAGTACCTCTCGCAGGTCTTGATCGGCCTTTAAATACTGACAATAATCGTTAAAGTTAATTTTTATTTGGTCTTCCATTTTCAAAAATAATTAGTTGACACTTTCACTGCCACTATACTTTCTCCCGGTAGCATCTCTTGGATAGACCGGAAGTCTAAATGACTAAAAAAATCAACGATACCTCAAAACGGCCCTAGGATATTTCCCCCTCCCCCCCCCCTCCTTTTTTTCCCCTTCCAGATACTGTATTCAATTTAATACAGTAATTAATTGTTATTATTTAAATTAGTATGTAAGAATTTTTTTTACAAATTAGTTATAATTTAAAAGGTTATATTCTGTACTGTAATAATTATAAAAACGGAGAGGGATCCGAAACCTTCAAACGATTTTTTTTTTGTGAGACAGTCACATCACAGGGAGGTCACATCCAAGAGACTCACGATGAAAGAGTAACGCTATACAGTACATTATTAATTTGGTGACCCCCTATATCGTGAGCCGTTTTTGTAGTGCTCTTGTATACCACTTCCTGTTTAAATGTTTTGCGTCTTGGAGGTTTTGTTACTACTCTCGTATGCCATTTTCCGAATAGGCGGCGTTTGTTGCGAGGGAACGACGTGAAACAGCATTTTGGTTGGTAAGTAAATATTATAATTTTTAATTATATTTTCATTAATTACTTAAATAATAATGTCCATTTGATATTTAAAAAAGCATTTCACAGTTGTGAATATATATAAAGTTTAAATTGCAAGTAGCTAAAGTGCAATCTTTCATTGTTATAATGAATAGGCTTCGCGATGGCTGTTGTAATCGTATCAAAGTTTATTTTATAGTACTTGGCCATCATGGCCGCGTTAATCATTATTAGACACGCGCCAATTTACGTAGATTGTTACTTGAAACGGCGCATTTCTATAATAAATTTGTTTATCTACTGTAAGTTTCTTACACAATTTATAGCATTGAACTAATTTTGATTTATTTGTTTTTAGTTACCACGTCATAAATCATGACTATTAAATACAGACCAAGATGTTTTTTAGACGTTGAAGTCGACTCTAACCCAGGTAAAGTAATAAGCTATAACCCTGCTTTAATGAACTATCTGGCATAACATTGTGCCGGGCCGACTTAATTGAATGTTTCGCAATACACTTTTAATCTGAACGCCGTTTTGTTTTTCAGCTGGTAGGGTCATCCTTGAACTATTCTCTGATATTTGCCCATTAACGTGTGATAACTTTCGGGCGCTATGTACAGGTAAAAGATTATTTATATTAAGATTAATTTATTAAGTTACAGTTATTATTATTTTTTATATTTTAGGAGAAAAGGGTTTAGGCAAAACAACCCAGAAAGCTTTACATTATAAAGGCGTTGTTTTTCATAGAATTGTTAAAGATTTTATGATTCAAGGGGGAGATTTTTCAGAAGGTATAAAATAAGATCAATTCCTTGATAAGGAAAAAAAATGCTCATATTTTTTTTAAAATAGGAAATGGAAAAGGTGGGGAATCGATTTATGGAGGTACCTTTAAAGGTAGACATGTTTAAAAATAAATTTAAATATTATATTTAACCATAAAAGTAAAACTTTACAACCAAATTCGTAGATGAATCTTTATCTGGAAAACACGATAAACCTTTTTTATTATCAATGGCAAATCGAGGAAAGGATACTAATGGCTCTCAATTTTTCATGTGAGTAGAATTTTTTTTGTTTTTAAGTGTAGTGCGAGATTTATGATTAGAAATCATAAGGTTTGAAATTGAAAGTAAAATGAGAAAAATATATAATTGAAAGTTGACGGGGAGTCGAATTTAGAGCAGCTCGTCAATTTGCGGTTTTGACTTGTTGCAATTAAATCACATCACATCGAAGGCTTAAGTATACGTAATCAACGTTATCAGAAGCAATTTTTTTACTTCATTAAGGATGCAGAGGTCTTTAATCTCAGTTTTCCTGTGTATCCCCTTTTATTTAGAACAACCCAACCAGCTCCTCATTTAGATGGGTAAGCAAAAGTCTCAGATGGTAAATTATTAGTAATTTTATTAATCCGTTTATATAATATTAAACAGCGTTCACGTGGTTTTTGGTCACGTGATTTCTGGTCAAGATGTTGTGTCTCGAATTGAGAATGAAAGGACAGATCAAAGCAGTTGCCCAGTAGCAGAAATAAAGATAGCTAACTGTGGAGAGTTGGTCCCGAAAATAAAAGCTAAAAGTATTTGTAGAGGGAAAAATTAAATTTTGTAAAAGTGATAATAAATTTTAATTTAAATTTTGATCAGCCAAAAAGAGAAAACGAGATGCTTCCGAAGAATCTACTGAAGAGGGTGAAAGCAAATCAGAATCTGAAGGATCGGACGAGAAGAAAAAAAAGAAAAAGAAAAAAAAGAAGAAGAAATCGAAAAAGCACAAGAAAGATAAAAAGAAGGATGAAAAGTTGGATTTTTGATACTATAAGATTATTAATATTTCCAAGCTGATATTTAATTAAAAATAATGTTTATATAATTTTTTTAGCGAAAAGCCTGCTCGTGAAGAAGGAGAACTAGCAAGCGATGGAGAAGTAATTTGCTCCGTGAAAGCAGAAGACATCCCGGAAATTCCTGTCAGTAATTTTTTAATGAGGAAGTTATCACCCAAGGAAAATAATGAAAAGTATATATATATATTATTATTATTATTTGTTTGGATTTTATTGAACGCATTTATTTGTAAACTGTAAAATAGAGTTGAAGATAGTCAAAAGCGAAAAAGTAATTACCAGAAACGCCAACAAGTATCTCGTTCGGGAAGAAAAATTAAGGGAAGAGGTTTTATGGTAAAATTTATTCGTTTTTATGAATATAATTTTTTTAACATGAGTAATAAAATTTATTATGATTTTTTATTAGCGTTATCGCACTCCTTCAAGATCTAGAAGCCGTTCGAGGAGTTATACACCTCCGCATTGGCGTCAGGCGCAAGCTCGTGTTGTTCCTTTATCGGAATATCAAAAAAGAGTTCAAGAGATTGAAAAAGAAGCACCGGCAGCAGTGCCATCTCCATCGCAACAATGGTGATTATTTTAAGTTTAAATCGGCTTTTATTAATATAAAATTGTGAATAATTTGAGTTTGTGTTGAACAGGGAAGAGCAGAAAGCTCCAATACCAGAACGTTATTTTCATGAAGAAAAAGTAGAAAGCTTACATCAAGTAGAAAATGGTGACCATAATTCTAAGAAAGATGTTTTTGATCGGGAAAATGCTGCCAAAGAGAATGTTTCTTATCCAATCGGTTATTCGAAGAATTATGCTGGTTCAAATTATAACAGGCCTAGGTAAAATCACACTTTTTGCCTGAAAAAATAATTTTTTTTTTCTTAATTTTAAATCAATAGCCTTACTAAAGTTGTGGCATTCTTCTTTCTAATCGAATGATCTAAATTTTATTACTAAATTTTGAATATTTTAGTTACGGTGAAGATTGGCGGACTACCACGGTAGTGGAGAATCAGACAAAATCAAATTTGACGGACAAAGGCAATTATTCAGCAGCGAGTAATGATAAACTGCGTAATAAAAATTACAAAGACGATGTAGAACCTGAAAAATCTGCAGATGTTAAATCGTCGCACGGAACTGATAAATCAGCCAGTAAACAAAAAATGTCGTCGCCAGGTAGTCGACAACTTTCGGATACTGTCAACTCGGAGAAAGCAGGTTCTCCAATGAATAAATCCGATAAGTCTCCATCAAGAACTAGTAGACATTCAAGACGAAAATCAAAGTCAACTACATCCTCGAGGCGTCGTGGATCACACGACGATTCGCCATGGCGTGAAGGTGAACGTAAGATAGAAAAGGGTCAGAAAGCTCGGGGAGGGGATGACCAAAACGCTAAAACATTTTCAACTCGAAAACCGTCTCCAAAAAGGAGGTCACCCTCTCCAAGAAATCGCTCGAAAAAATCGCCTTGGCGTGGTCGTTCAGGAAGCAGTTCGTCACCTCCAAGGAGAGTGGGCCGAAGAGAGTTTGCCGAGCGTAACAATAAGAAAGGCAAAAGGTCTTCTAGTACTTCATCTTCATCAGATGACGAAGGAGGGCACAGGCAGAGGAATAGTTTTGGAGGAAATAGAAGCGGCTCACCTAGATACGCAGATAGGCGAAGGCCCTATAATAAGAGGCGAGATTCGAATTCTCGTAGTCAAAGTCCTGTTAAAAATTTGCCACAAAAGCCTGCTGAGAAATCTCCTTCTCCAGTCAAAAAAACCGAATCTATTCCTGTTATTACTCCTTCTAAACAGTTAATACAAGATTTCGCATCACCAAAAAACGAAGAACGAGCAGCGTTCCAGTCGTTCAGTCCGCATCAGACGGTAAAGCCAAATACAATTGGTAACCCTGTGGAGGAAGAAGAGGATGAGGACAAAGACGAAGATAAAAGCACATTATTTTCGTCGGATAAATTTACAGCCTCCACTTTTGTTTCCGTGGCCGAAGAACAAAAAGGTTATTCGGCTTTAGAGACTTTGCATCATCAACAGCAGCAGCAACAATATCAACAGCAGATTGATTATGAGAGAGAGGAGCAAGCAGCTCGAGACGAATTAGCCGAAAGACCTCCACCGCCTCCGAAAAAATCTCCCAAAGTTAAGAAAACTGAAGAAATATTTCCAGATATACAGTTAGATGACATCTTACTTCCCGGCGAAACTAGAGATGAAGGTGGAATTGTCAAGAAGCCGGAGCAATACCAGGCATTTTCTCAGGAATCTGGAGGCGGAAGCATGTGGAAAGCCATTCCAGAAGCCACCAACACCAGCGTTGGGATGAGCACTTTAGAAAGATTGCAGAGACAACAATTAATCGGGGATGTGGTTGAGAAAAGCGAAACTGACGAAGCGGATAAAAAAGTTGTACGTTTGAATAAGAGAAAAAATTATGTGCTATTTTTTTCAAACACTTTTACATTTTATTTAGGATGCAAAACCAGATGGTGAACGAAGTGGTTTAAGAGGTTCTGCAAGCCCTAAATCAAGGTTAGTTTTTTTTAAAAAAAAATAATAATGATAGTAACTATAGAACTCGGAAATTTCCTCAAAATTTCAATAATTTTATATTATTTTGAGGTTCTTCTGTGTAATAATGTATATTATTTTTTAAACGACTAAACTAATAACCTTTTTGTTTGTAATTTGATAGAAATCGTCGTTCTCGCAGTCGAAGTAAAACCAGACGTTGGAGACGCAGTCGTAGCAGGTCCCGTAGTTTTCATAGAGGAAGAGGAGGTGGCGAGCGAGGTAGTAGAAGCGGCAGTCGTAGTCGAAGCCGTAGTAGGGGTCGTAGAGCTCCTTATCGAAATTGGCGTCGTCCTAATAACAAATACCGCCCTCCTTACATACCGAACAGGCGCCGCAGTTCGAGCGCCGGGAGAAAGAGATCTCCTAGACGTAGGAGAGATCGCCGATCACGCTCGAGATCTTCTTCCAGTTCAAAGAGTTAATGCGATTCGGAAGACATTCTTACTTTAAGTCTTGTATTTTAAAGCAGTAGTAAATTGCTATGATGAATTCAATGAAATTTTTAAATGTTTAGTTGATAGTATTCGTTTTCCACGGATATCTTACAAGTCAATAATCAATTTTTTTTTTTTTTAAGATTCTTTCGTAAAACATATCAAAAGCAAGCCCAATATACAAACAACGGTACAATGTTATGTACAGTGCATGTACTTGCAAGCATTCTAAGAGCGATAAGCTTATTAGAATAACGTATTCTTAATTTCTTTATGAACTTTTCGGGCTTGTTCTAATTGGCAGAGCGTGGGCGAACAAAATGTTTTAATATCCTACGTATAAAGATTGATAAAGCATTATTACAATATAATATAATGATCATTATATCTGTCTATAATGTTTTTACACTGAATTAATTACCATTATTATAAGGTTCAGTTTAGTTTGGTTTTGTAGGAGTTAGCTTTATTTCTCGATAGATGGCGTTCTCAAGGCGTGAAATGTGGTTCAATTTCTATTGCTGATTCTGAGAGGACCAGCTGATCGATAACCATTGTTTTAAATTCTTCATAATTAATAGGAGTTAATTTCTTTTGTGATTGGGGTTTATAAGTTCTTCAACAATGAAGAAAGTTGCTTTTAGTCACATATCAAGATGTTTAAGTAAGTAAATGCTAATAATATTATAGTTGCATACGTGGCATGCATGCATTATTATTATAATTATTTTTTAACGTAGGAGTTGAAAGGTTGCAACTAAAAAATGTTACGTTCAATTGGATGGGCGAAGAAAAGCGTTATTCTTCAAGTAATGTTGTTTCTAAGTAAGAAATATTTCTTAAGTTTATTTGGCGCGTAAATTATTAAAAAAGGAAGTCTTATTAATGAATAGACCGAAAACTGGAATTGTTATGATGAACATGGGCGGACCTAAAACTTTAGACGACGTTCAAGATTTTCTACTTCGTTTATACACGGATTCAGACCTTATTGATCTTCCTTTTATGAGGTAATGTCGGGTAAATTTGACGTTTTGGTTTAGTCTCGGAAATAATTTGTTTACGCGATGTAGTAAGTTAGGACCGTATTTAGCCAAGAGAAGGACGCCGATGTTGACGGAAAAGTATAGACAAATTGGAGGCGGTTCCCCTATTCTCAAATGGACTGAGTTGCAAGGTCAGGCAATGGTCAATATATTGAACAAGACTAATCCAGACACCGGTAACGAACTTTAAAAATAAAAAATGAGCACATTTAGAGGAGGAAGTTGTAAATATGGTTTGCTAATGGAGCATAATGTATTCTAATTGAAGCCCCACATAAATATTACGTGGCTTTTCGTTACGTCAATCCTTTGACCGAAACTACATTAGAGCAAATGGAAAAGTGAGTCAATCACAGTTTTATAAAATTGCGTAATAGCAAGGATAATTTAACTATTGTATTATAAAAATATGAAACTCTTAAAATTCGTTAGAGATGGAATCGAAAGAGCCGTCGCTTTTAGTCAATACCCTCAGTATAGTTGCTGCACAAGCGGAAGCAGTCTAAATGCTATTTACAAGCATTTTCAATCAATTGGAAGGCAATCGAAAATTAAGTGGAGCGTCATCGATCGTTGGCCTACACATTCGGGCTTCATTCAAGTGATTATTTTTAAAAAATATCCTTTTTTGTTGATACCATATATAAATATGTATATTTTTGGTAACATTTTCGATAGACTTTTGCTTCGATAATTCGAGATGAAATATCAAAATATCCATTTGAAGAGCAGAAAGATGTTGTTATTCTATTTTCGGCTCATTCTTTGCCAATGAAGGTTATTATAATTATATCAAATGAATATTGAACTCTTAATTATCCGAAGAAACTTTAGATCCCATCTTAAATCAAATACAGTAAGCAAAAATTATTAGACTGATATGGTGAGATGCAAGATTGGCCTAATCTACAGTATAAGGAAAAATTATTAGAGGATTTAAAAAATGCTAAAAAGTAGTTCCTAACTTAAAATTCTTCAGTAGGCCTAATAGAATTGCAATTGCCAAAAATACTCGCAAACAAAAATTAAGAGTTTTAAATTTAAAAACTGGCGAATCGTTACGGTAGTTTTAAAAATTAAGAAAATTTTCGAAACTTTAAAATGCAAAATTTCCAAAGTTAAATTATTCCAAAGTCCAACAATGAAAGTTTCGATTGCATTATTTTAAAGAATGTTGTACATGTAATATACCGGGTATAATAATTGTCCTTTGGACTAAAATTACACAAATTTAATTTTGCTAAATAAATGAAACTACAAAGTCCAAAAAAAGATTCTAAATCTGGAATACATTGTGATTCGGTTAAGTGTAAAATCGGATAATTGGAGTTGTTCTGCAATTTATTGAATAAATTAGTAATGTATAATGTACATGCAGCGAGTGAACGAGGGGGATCCTTATCCGATTGAAGTAGGAGCAAGTGTGGTCAACGTGATGAAAGCGCTGAACTGGAGTCACCCTTATCGTCTCGTTTGGCAGTCGAAGGTACCGTAATTATCAATTGCTTGCGTCATAAATTATTCATCGTCTTAATTTATTAATTAGGTTGGTCCCGTAGCATGGTTGAGACCTTCTACGGACGATGCCATGACGCATTTAGCGAAAAAGAACATGCATCATTTGTTGATAGTTCCCATAGCGTTTACAAGTGATCATATTGAAACACTTCACGAATTAGACATCGAGTACTGCCACGATTTAGCCAAAAAGGTTTGTTTACTTTTTTTGTTTTCCTCCAGTACTTCTTTTTTCTTTTTTTGAACTTTTATGGAACGCATTTAATTATTTATTAGTTGGGTTTAAAGAGTGTAAGAAGAGCGGCTGCACCCAATGATCATCCACTTTTTATTAAGGTAAAACCACTTACCGTATTTCTTTAAAAACAAATTTCATATTTAGTTTTTTCTTGTTTTTTTTTTTTTTTTTTACTGGGTTTTATTATAAATAAGAATTGAACTTATCCCATGTTGACTTATCCCATATTTACTTTGTTTAAATTATTTTGCTATTCAAAAACAAAAAATATATAGTAAAGGTACCGGGTTTCGAACAAATTTTTACAAAATTTTAAATCAGTTTTGCATAATTTTGAGCGAGTTTTTACTTATATTTGGATAAGATATTGCTTAATTTTGAATTGGTTTGAACGTAAATTTTAAATGATTTTGTTTTGAGGGTCATTATTTTTTTAAACACAATATCTGTCGTTAAATAGGTTTTGATAATATGTATATATTTGCACGGAAATTTATACACATTAATATTATTTTAAATGTGGGAACGTTGACTCGTAAATTGACTGCCAATTTTTGAGTTGTAAGTTGACAGTGAAATTTTTATGATTACTATTTTAGACTCTGGCTGATTTAGCGGGGAAACATTTGTCTAATGAGGCCAAATTCTCAGCACAATTTCCCTTTTGTTGTCCGATGTGCACAAAAAAAACCTGCTCGGAAATGCGAAAGTGGTTCGACCAGGTTTCTTTTACCAACACTTCTTCTCCTACAAATCAAATAAATAAATAAATAAATCTTAGGATTAACAAATAAAAGTTCAAGCATTGTTGACGAAGCAACAGTTTTCTTTCTTTAGCCAATTCTTTCTTTCTCTTTCTCTCAATTTTTTCTTTTCTTTTATTTTTTTCGTTGATCGATGTTTGGTTTAACGAGCGTTGGATTAATGATGCTTTGTAAGACGAAAGATGAAGATGTGGGCGTCGGTTGTGAAGGAGACCAAAATAAACAAATACTTTTGCCATAGCTGTGTACACACATTGTTCAACGAAAATTTTTTTTTATTTATTTATATTTTTTTTATTTTAGTTTTAGGAGTGAGTGAGGGGGGATAAAAACGCTTTTTCTATAATAGCTATTGGATTAAAGCCATGTTATGACTGTAGAGTGAATGGGCTGGGTGAATAGGTAAACTATATAATTCAGTAGAGGATGGCTTTGATGATATAGCCTGTTGCGTTGTTGATACAGCCAAATGTCGATATAGCGAAATTTGGCTGGATAATAAAAAAAAAAATTTTGAATTTTACCGTTTCCGAAATAAAAATTAATCAGTTTTTTTTTATTTTTTAAAAAACGCGTTTTAACATCTAAAAAGAGCTTAACAACCGATAATTCTGGTCTTACTGATATTTTGGTAAATTTTTAATTTACTTTTTCTGACATTATAATATTGCGGTAGCAGCATTTTTTTTTTTAAATTATAAATTTAAAAAAATCAATTGACCTTATCGAAGGTCACCTTTCGACTTACCGGCAGCAGTCAGTTAGGTATTTTAAAAACTTGTTTTCGGCATAGCAGGAAAACGAGATAAGTTAAGCTAAAACACTCGCGTAAATACAGCTAAAATATATTAACCGTCAAAAAAAAAAATATTTGTTTTTGAAAACGTATTTAGTGAACGAACTTTTCCCTATTGAGGATAAAATAGTAATGGTTAAAAAAAATAAAATACAGTTTGTAATATCGACATTTAGCTTGTCCGTTTGTGCTTTTTTTATATTCCGTACGCGCATCAAACGAGGTATTCGAGTGAATTTTCATGTCTGCTTTAATTTCCTACTCCCACGACAATTGAGTATTACTCTTTTACATCTCTCTGTCTTTATCCATCGCTTTTGAATATTAAACGTGATTAATAGCGATAGAAACTGACGTCACGCATAAAAAGGCGACGGAACACCAAGTATCCGTAGTTAACGGAAACCACCAACAATTCGGATTATTGGTTAGAGCAGAAAAATATTAGCGTAGACCACGAATCACATAAAAAGAAATCTTCGTCATTAAAGTCCTTTGAAAATTCAGATTTTCATGGGACCAAATGAAAAATTAAAGCTTTTTAATAATTTAAAATGAGTAATTTAGTACTGTACCGTAGTTTAAAATTTGCGTATAACAAAATTTAGAAAATCAAAATTCAAAATGTTAAAATCTTTTAATTTTTAAACACTATTAGCTCAAAATCTCTATTGATAAAAATAAACTTTAAAAATACTTTCATACGGTACATGTAGTTTGAAATTTCATAATTTTAAAATTCACATCCAAAAAATCTCAAAAGCAATATTAAAATCGGAAGCATAAGAACTAAGGAATTCGGATAATTGGGTATCCGGATAATATTAAGTTAACCAGCTACCCAATAATTTATTTATGATTAATAATAAAAAAATAATTCCCAGAAAGATAAAAAAGTTTGTTAGTTTTGGCTGAATTATTTATTTACACAGGTCGACAGTTTTTTTTTAATTTGATATAATGAATTAAGCAAAAGTCGAGGTATTAAAAATGCAAACTAGATCCGTTTCGATGCTCTTTTTTTTTTGATTTTTATGGCGTAACATTACCACTTAATGGATATAGGTGCCAAGTAATGGATAGAAATAGAAATTTAATGATAGCAAATTACTGCAAAGAATTACGAGTAAATATACTCTTTCTATAGTTACCTTTCTCAACTTTCTCATCAGCATCGTTCTTTCTATTAGTACTACTGTACATGTAGTATCATTCTGCCTCTTTCAGTTTTGTTCATTCTCTTGTTGTTCTGTTTCTCTCTTTTAGCATCGCTCTGTCTTTTAGCGTCGCACTGTTCCTCTCTTTTAGCATGACTCTTATCATCGCTCTGTCTGCATATCTTTCTCTTATCTCATTGTTTGAAGAGATAAAATCATTCCACTTTCTCAAATGAGTTTTTGAAGGTGAACAACCTATCCTTTCTTCTTTAATGTTTTTTTTTTTAATTAAACTCGCAGATATTTTTTTAATTTCAAAGAAAATTTTTTTTTAAATAACGAAGTAACATTCAAAACACTTGAAATGTGTTTGTGTTTACAAAAATAGAAAAGTAGAATTGGCATTCAATTATTAAGGTACTATTTCTTCTCAGGACGTGTTAAGTGGGCGAGGAAAATGTGTCAATTTTTGCAAAAAATAATATAAACAAAAAATAAATAAAAACATCTATTTGGGGGAGGGACTTTTTCTTAACACGGTTTTGTTTCTCCGGATAACGTATAGTAATAGCTACATGTAAAAGGGGAACCCTGTTGTTTTGAAATGTTTATTGAATTACAGTTAAAATACGCCTTAAAATTGCTAAAGTTTAATACATTTGCAGTACAGTACCGTATAACAAAATTTATTTGAGTTAAGTTAACAGTTTCCTTATCGATTTCATTAGAGAATTTGCGTTTGAGCTTTTTTGCTCGTTCTTATGCCATTAGAATTGCATGTAGGCCTATGTTAATAAAGCGGTGAAAAAAGTTTTGCTTGTATTTTTTATTAAAAATTCTTACTAATGGCGTCATTACGACTTTAGGAATAATTAATTTACTTTTTTTTTAACTGTTTATAATAATTAATAAACTTAAAAAATTTAGCTCTTACGAACTAGCAAAGAAGTTAATTGCAATTTCTCTAATAATTTATAAGAATCTTCTTGTAAATTATTAATCGTCCACTTTTTATTATGCAATCATTTTTCTTTGAGTTTAGTACATGTAAAAAGAAGTGTCTCAATTCAAAATTTCGTTGTAGGCCTGCGTATTAAAGAGTCTTTAAGATAAAATTTTAATTCTACCAGAGAATATTTTTTAAAGTTACCGATATAGAATTTATTACTCAAGTTACAAAATTTCTTTGTAAGTTATAAGATTTTATTAATTTTTACTGAATTTGATTTACAAGAAAATACAGAAATAATATTTTTGGTTGAAACTTACACATCGAAAAATTTCTTGCATAAAAGGGCAATAAAGTTTATCAAACAAAGTTCGTCATGAGAAGTTCACTAAACACTGCTAGTAGGGTTAGATGTTTAGTGAGCTTCTCATTGAAAATTTTTGTTTATTGCACAGTACTTTACATGGGACCATGCACATATATTGAGACCATAGGGACGATCTGCATAACTGGGCGACAAGGTAACGCCCACAAAGTACGCATCACCAATGTATTCACCGCAAAGTGTCCACTTTTCAAAGTGTTTACTGGGAGACTAATAAAGCAGTACCCAATGACATAACCAAATCGTGCTAAGAGCACCCTCGATTCCCCATCATTAATTTTCCAAAATATTTTTGAGTGATTTTATAAAGATGTAGGGTACTGTACATTACACGTACAGTATACCGAAATTACAGACGTCAAAGTAGAAAGTAGTATTTTATTAGTTCCAAAATAAATTTTATTTAATGATTTTATAAAGATTTTGTGAATATTACGCATATTAAATAGCGCAGTTTTTGCAGAATTTTTTTTTTTTTTTTTTTTTTGGTGGCAGACGTCAATATAGAAAGTACAGTAGTATCATGTATACATATGTATCTTGGTAGTATGTTAACAGGCGCTAGTAGACTAGAGGGGAAGAAATATTCTGAAAAAATTGCAGACTAATGTATGTAAAATCATTTTTTTCTAATACAGTATAATTATTATCTGCGAGTTATTGATTTTATTTGAGCATTATATATTGATTAAAGAATATAAAATATGCTATTTATAATTTTATCAATAAAAAAAGTTGTAAACTGTTACCTAACTCGGATAATCAAAATTCTATTGTAAAGAATATTAATACAAAAAAAAAAAAAAAAAGAAACCAGAAGAAAGAAAACAAAATTGTTACTTTAGACTGAAGTTTGGTTAAGTACACAATGAGTATAGAGGGGGTGGGTAGGTGGTTGGTGAAAGAAATTTAAAAAATCTCTATCGAATCATCTGTTTATAGTTTGACAGGCGCTGATCAAGTGGATGATAGGAAGATTTATTTACGACTTTTTTATTGAAAGCAATGGCTGAAAATTTATTCCGTACTTTAGAGCTTTATTTTTTTTTTCTTCCTCCCTACTCTCTTTCTCTCTCATTCACTCACTCGTGACGTCAGAGTTATATGTTGTAATAATGCGACCACGCCCCATTAGCCAATCGCAAATCATTCAGTTTTTTTTTTTACACGGATAAAGCAGCTTTTGAGTTTCACGTGTAAAGCATCAACATCACAACCCACGTGCTTTCGGGCATATCGATTCACCCTTCCCTCCTCCTCCTCCTGGCTCGACCACCCTGCCCACTCAAAACACCACCACCCATCTAACCCCTTAACCTATTCCTCGCCATATCTCATTCATTCGTTCGTCGACGTGCTCCTGCCTACACTTGTTTGTTTTTATATTTTTAATGCCGGTGTAATTCAATCATTTAGTGCAATAGTCCCTCGATATGCGCGGATTTATCTTACGCGATTTTGCATATTCACGATTTTGCTAATAAAAATAGGCACTGAAAATCCTACAAAAAATGTTTTTAATACTAAAAATTTCATATTTTTTTTATTGGTGGAATTACGGTATTGTACTTTACCTCGCGCGAAATGTTTTTCTTTTGGTAAGATGCGATTTTCAAAAAAATTTATGCTTTTAAAAGAATGACTTTTTAAGCGAAATTTTCGCGTAAATGCGATTTAGTTTGCAACTAAATATTTAATTATTATGCACGAGCGTTGGTAAAAATGTGCTATTGCTAGAACATGTTTTAAAGTGGTTCTTTAAGTGATTTTTTTTTTTTTTTTTTTGGTGATCGAAATAGGTTTTGTAATTTTAGTTAAAAACTTTTTTTTACGCTAAACTAATACATGTACAATGCAATTAATTCTCCAATTAAGCGAGAAGGAAAATACCGGTAATAAAAATGTACGTGGATGTAAACTTCTTTAAGTGGAGGATTGATCTCAAATAACATATTTTCCGGCAGAGCTTGATACGCGGTGACTAAGGAAAAGTATCCATCCCGCGAATAGCGAGGGATTAAAACCATATAAAAATTCATAACATTAAAATAAAAAGGGGATTCTTTTCTATTCTATTCTATTTTTTTTTTTTGTTTTATTGGTTGGAACGCTATTAATTGATTTTTTCTAAATCGATATTTATGGCCATAAGCTTCGATTGACTTTTTGACTTTGGCTTGTGCTGTATTGCTAGATAAGTGCACCTATGCCCATTTCACGTAATAATGGACGTCATTCGAAGCCTTTCTGCTTTTATTTTTCCTTCTTTCTATCTTGTGTATTTCTCACATTCCCTTTGGACTATTTTGGTGTCTTTTATTGAAACTTTAGCCGGAGCATCTGACAGCAGCATTTACATTGCTCGTTTTATATTTCCTTTTGGGATTCACTCACTTATTGAAACTTCTTGGTTATACCGTTCTCTCCCACCACTTCCCTTCCTTTCCTTTCCTTTTTTTCTCTATCACTCCGTCACTCTCATTCTTCATATAATACCCCTATATTTCCCCCCGTCTCTGCTGTTTTTTTCATTCTTTTCTCTGCCTCGTCACTCTGCCGCTCGCTTTTTCTCCATTAATCTCTAGCTTTGCTGTTTTTATTTTGTATATTTTTCCAATTACACTGTACTTTGCTTTTTTCTCTCTCTTCTCAAACATTCGTTTCTTTCTCAACAGTGCTACCTTTGTCTCTTTCCTGTTCTTTCTATCTATTTCTTCTCATTCGCTTCCGCTTTATCACTCTCTCTAGCCCTCTCTTTATTTCTCCATTTCACTCCATTCTTCTATCAGACTATCGCTCTTCTTCCATCTCCAATCCAGTTCTTATCTCTCCATTCCTCTCTTTCTCTCCCAAATTTCCTTTCCTCTCTAAATCACTTATTTTATCTTTGCCCTTTTTTATTTGAGCGTTTCCCCGCAAAACACCTCTGTTAGCAGTGATTAGCTACCTACAAGGAGCAGCTGTGACTTTTTGAAATACCAGTGGAAACCTAGGGGGAGATAATATTTTTTAAAAATTATTTTTTAACGTAGCATTATGCGACAAAATATTTTAAGATATTTTATTATCTAATTAATATTTAAGTAATTATTTTTTTTAAATTTAATTGTCTTATTTTTATTCTGATTACTTGCATCAAATTTTTTATTCTAATTGCTGTACCGAAAATATAAAATAAATTAAGATACAACAATTGGTTGAAAAATAATAATGCTAATTAAGTGCAAATGAATTATTTAAAACATGAAATTGGAAATTATGCGAGCACTCAAATGCAGTTATAATAATAATTCATTCCGGAAACTTTTTGCTCACGTCACGAGTTTGTTATTGTTTATTATTATTTATTTCTAAATGTACCTTTGAGCGGCATTTTTTTTTTTTTTATTATTATTTTTCCTCCAGTGATTGATGAGTTTTTATCTCAGGTGCTTCAACCTTTTTAACCTGTTGAAAGCTTTTGAATTCCTAATGTTTATACGCGAATAGGGTGTGTATTGAATGAAGAAGGGGAAAAAAAAAGAATGATCGATAGGATATCGGGTTATCCGATAACTTTTAGATCATATTCGCTTAATTAGTCCAATCGAGAAATTACGATTAGTTGTTAATTCAACGGTGCTTTTAATCGTCGGTGTATTAGGTGAGGTGTGGGTGGTAGTAGTGGAGTGAAGGGGAATGGGGGAGATAAGGTGTTGATAGTGACGTCAGAATAGAAGGTATAATATGATAGAGCGAATGGGAGCGCATGCTCAAAGCACACTCGGTGTTAGATTATGAGCGAGTGCACACGTGGCTGCTTTGGCTTTCGACTCATGTTCTAACATCGCCACATCTTCCGTAGCGTGACGTCATATTCTAACAGGTTAATTCAACTTCGTTTTCCACGCTTTTTTTTTTCCTCTCTCTCCTTGTTTTTATATAAACAGCGCTCGCAATAAAACGAAACACAAATTTGATCTCAATTTCTTAATCATATTTTCTCTTCATCATCTTTAGGTCAGTTCACGGGATTTTTTTTTTGTTGACTGTCCGAAACTGTTGTGAAGAAAACACAGCTAGGCTCTAATCTGCACCACTAACCTTAAAAAAAAAATCTTCTATTTCTTCTTCTTACAATGGCACTTATTACGACGAGTAATGGACATCGAATAACCTGCCGAACAATCATCGCTCTGGCTTTCATCATTCTCATCGGAAGTGTTTTCGCTTTTGGTAAGCCTTTTTAAAAACCATATATATTTTTTTAATTATCAGAGTAGTGATTATTTTTTTTTTAATTATTTAATTGTTATTTAAATAATAATTGATTTGAAGTTTCTTTTTTAAATTTAAATACGATATTGACTTAGTTATGTGCTAATTATTCAATTAAGATCGTAGTTTTCCCCCCACTTCATTAATTGGGCATTAGGGTTAATTTGTCCGGAAAAACGTCGGTGTAGCAAAGTTGAAGGGGATATTATATACCGTAAAACTTTTTTGTACAAAACTCTCATTAAAGATTAAAAAATTAATTGGGAATTTTGTAATAATAATTAATTGCTTTAATTATTATTATGGCTTCATTTTTGAACGTATTATGAAATTAGTCAAAAACTGATTTTTCTAACAATTATGAAAGCTAAAATGTATGAGGTAAAAACGGTAACTTGATCATTTATTTTTAACGTTGATTTACGTGTAAATGTGCTGCAATTTTTGCAAGCAATTAGTGAAATTTCATAATATACCGAAAAACATTCAGTTTTAAACGAAGAAGGAAAAAAAAAAGTTTCTTACTTCGTTATACCGACGTTTTCTATAACAATAGTTAATGCGTTTAGGGAAAACAAAATCTGCTTTTAGTTCGGATTAATCCACATTTAATTTTTTTTTTTCTATTTCTTTGACTTTTCGACTCAATTTATATCTTTCGTATTAATTTTCGATTCATTTGTCATTGTTTGACGTTGTCAGCGGGTGATGTCAGGTGACGTCATGCGATGTCAAAGCGCCTTAACGTCCCACCATATAATATTATAAACGCTCCCCCGCGATCCAGGATTTTCAATATTGCGAACGTAGGTGGCACCGCCACCGCCATCAAAAACAAATCGTAATTAAACGCGGTGGTCAAGCGATATGTGGCTTGACGTAATTCGCTGCAGGAGGCGCTGAGAGGCCATTTCCGGAGCCGTTTCCGTTTACCAGCAACAGGTAGCTGAGCATACGCCTATTTTCGGGTTAATCAAATGGAAGGGGAGAAAGGCTTAGCAGAGTTTTTGGCGGAAAATGGCATGAAGGGAAAGAACCGGAAGTGTTCTTTTTCAGCTCTTCCTACGACTCTATCGCTTTCAATGTTTATTATTATACTTTGTTTGATGGAGGGTGTTTTTTTTTTTTTTTATGGGTGAGGGGGAGTGCAGTCAGAGAAGCTGCATTTTGCTTAGGCAAATATTGACTAAGAAGTAAGGCAGTACCGTATACCGGTTAGGGTACCGGAATTACGGTAGCTGCTACCTGTGTTTGCAGTGCATCTATGTGGGTGGAGTAATAAAAGTGAATTAAATAGGTTAAAGCCTTTTTCTGCGCAGGCATAGGGTTTTTGTAAGGGGGTGTTTGAGTGGGTGGGACTGGGTGAGGCGAGGCTGTCAAATGTTGATACAGCGAAGTGAAATGGAATAATATTTATTTTTTAGTTCGCTGTATCGACACTTTTTTGTTAATAATGATAAATAACAGTTTGAAAGGAAGTTTTATAAAATTAATAGCCTAACAAATAAAGGCGAAAGATTAATATAAAGCATTTAATTACTTGTGCACTTAATTAATGCGTGTTGTCGCGAGGTTTTTGTGCACCCATGACGGCGCTGGAATACCGTTTGAAGTTTAAGAGGGGTGGTTTTTTTTTATTGATTAAAATGCGTCGTATTTAATAGTTTGCAAATATATTATTAAAACCTTTTTTTATTTTTTCTTGACTTTTCTCCTGACGTCACAAAGTTTTCGATTCATAACGTCACTCGAATTTTGAGTGAAAATAAGGAGTGGCTTATAAAATATTAATTCAAATTCTATTTTTATTTTTATTTATTTAATAAATTGCAGCTTTTCATTTTTTATATTAATGGCTTATTTATTATTCACTCAATTATTTTATTAGCATGGCATCACTTAAATGTTTGGGAAAATATAAATATGGATTTTAATATTATTTATTAATATTAAAGATACAATTCAACGAAAAATTTATTATTTTTGAAAAATAATTTATTTTTACATTTACATATTATATAAATAATTATAATCTTGAACTTTGTTGATGAAATGTGGAAATTTTGAAAAGTTGAATTTTCGAAGTAAATTTTGTTTAACGCGAAAAATAATGGATGTTTTAATGACTTTCAATTTTTAAGTTTTGGTGGTTGGATCAATAATTATATTCTTCAACCAGCTACAGTGTACTTGTTTTATTAGAATTTTAACTACAGTATAAGAAAATCCTCTGCAATCGAGCTGCTTGGAAGCTGAGGAGAAGGTGTTTTTGCGATTTCGAGACCGGGATACCACCTCCTATTCTTTACAAGTTAAAATAAATAAATTACGTAGAGATTATTTCGTTTTAAATTGAAATTAAACCAAACAAAACTTCGTTTTAACGATTCTTTATTAAGTCTTTTGAACGAAACTTTTTCTTTTAAAGCGCTTATTTCGTTATACTACAGTTTGGTTACCGGCATACAAAAAAGTGACATGGAAAATACATTTCATACCCAGGAGTTTTGATATTATTTTCGATGTATCGATTATTTTGTTATAAAGGAGTTTGAGATATCGATTACATTCATCCCTTTAAAAATTAGCCTATATATTTTCGTTCTTGAAGGCTGTAGTACCGTTTTACACTTCCGATTTTCTGCCGGTCCGAATGTTGGTCACGTGACCTACTACGTCATCGCTGCCGGAT
>JAQGAZ010000355.1:0-68086 GCA_034692225.1 Polydesmus complanatus | reverse complement strand
TGGGGACAATGTGAGATGGCAAAAACACCCAAAACCAAATACAAGCCCATGCGCCTCTACTCGGAAAATCCCGGTACATGAATATGAAATATGGTCTAAGAAATTACAAATACAGTACAACTGTATTAATAAAAATATGGGTCGCATAAATAAATGGTATAAAAATTTACCATTCATGTTTATAACATTTATTAAGGTTAACAAAAGTAAAAAAAAAAAATAAAAAAAAATATTTGTTGTCAAAAGAAAAGAAATTGGCAAAGATGCTTTAGTACTTCTAAAATACGATCGGTAGGATGCAAAGCGGTATTTTGAATGCATTCTATGGTGCAGTTTCAAGATGCAAAGCGAGTTGTAGATGTTTTTGATAACATTATTTTAAGTTTACTGGATTAGTTTTTTTTTCGTGCTTTGAGTTTGATTTGAAGGTTATTTGGTGGTATTTTTTTTTTTTTTTTTTTTTAAAAAAAAGGTATTTCTGACTATTTTAATGTTGAAAAATACGGCCATATCGATTCCAATGGATTATCAGGTTGCTGATTAGCCTAGTTTAGGAATCACTCGATGACTCGATTGTTATTCAACTACTGTATTAGTCCATTGGATACCAAGTATAAAATAGGAGAAAAAAAATATATTGCGTGAAATTTTGGTGTGTTTTCTCTCCATCGATCTCGTTCCTTGTTGTACAAGTATTTATTGACAACTTTACTGTTAAACCTTGGTCTGTAGGTTAATCAATGGACAAACACTGGTCACCTACTTCAATATTATAATATTGAGTTGCGAATAGACTTTTAATTTTACCGACTTAGTTAATAATTTATATCTTTGTTTTGGACATTATTTAAGTTAATTGAAATAGCGTTTTGCAAATTCTGTTAATAACCGAAACTTAATAGGGATAGTGTTTATTAAAAAAAATTTAATTTTTTACTGAAAAATCGTTAGAAAATAATTATTGAGTAGTAAAGTAAATTTTTTTCTTTTCCTTTTTGTGAAGTCGATGAGAAAATTTATCAGTTAATTTTCCTTAATTAATTAATTTTTTTTTTTCCTTTCCTAATTATTTTTAGAATTTTGAATGATGTCTTCCCCTGATATTGTGCCACAACGGCGCCTGCGCAGTAGCAGCGCTCACCAGCGCTCTTACACTCCGAGTCGCTTCACTTCCCCGCCGCCACCAACTCCCCCACCTCTTACGCCTCATCCGGCCAAACGCCGTCGTTTGACTCTATTGCCTAAAGCCAGCAGCGGAGGAAACGATGCGGAAGTGCGGTACAGCGACGATTCTTCTCTCAAACCTAGTCCCATCCGCCGCACTTACATCTGCAAGCATTGCCCTTACAACAGCACCAACCCCCGCGAATTCCTCTACCATCAAAAAGAGAACCACGGACTGAAGCAGAGTATCAAAGAGTGCCCCTACTGCACCTACGCCACCATCTACACCCATAAACTGCTCCGTCACATGACTTTGGTGCACAAGAATATTGTGGGGAACAAAGCCGGTTCAGTTCCTCCGTCCATTGCTAAGCTGGTGGCGGCACCGCAATCTCCGCCCCGAAGCAACGAAAGGGCCATTAGCACCATGTATCCGGGTTCCATCTCGCCCTCGAGATTACCTCCACCCAGCGTGGTGAGCAGCAAGCAGGGAATGGGGTCCAATAAATCGCAGATGGTTCTGCCGCCAGACCTGGAGATGATCCCCGTGTCCCAGTCTCGCGGCGCTCACTCTCTCCTCAAGCGGTCTCTTTCCAAGAACAACGTTTCTATGATCGTGGTGCCGAAGTTCAAACCTAGCACCAACCACAGCGCCAAAACCATTAACGAAGCTTTGGCCGCCAATCGAGAGAAGTCACCGTCTAAAAATCTCTCTGGAAGCGCGGGATTGTCTTTTCAGACGGACAAGTGCGCGTTCACCCCGTTCAAGAGCGTGAACAAGGTTCTGGCCGAGAGACAAGATAAGGTGGCCCACTTCAAGAAAAAGTTCTACAGATGCACCAAATGCAGTTACATCACCAACGTCAGATCCAGGTACTGTAATGGAATTTTACTTTTATTGTTAGTGGGTGTTTTTTTTCCTGTCATATTCGTCGAAAATTTTATTTGAAAATTGAAGTTTGGGATTTTTTTTAAATATGGAAATTATTATCTTAAAAATTGAATTAAATATACCGGTATAGATTTAATTTTGGAAATATCTATTGTAATTTCAAATAAAATCACCTTAGTTCCCAGATTTTTTGAATGAACACAGTATATTTCAGAGGAAAAAGTGCGAGGGCTTAATTGCTTTTTTCTCTGAAGTCTATTTTGCACTTACCACGTCTCAACTAAGTTAAAAATTCAAATTAAATTTTTTTTAATGCAATAAATTTATTGTTAAATACTGTAATGTAAATTAAATACTGTAGTTAAAATAGTTGTGGGACTTTATGTTGTGATTTAATTGTAAACTTAATCTATTATTATTTTTATTGGAAATATTATGAAAAAAAAAGACCAATGCATATTTCAAAATCATTGACGATAAATTTAAATTGAATTATTTAAAATGCTTTATTTAAAACATATTTTGATTTATATACATAATGTACATGTATTTATATACAAATCAATCGAAGAAGTATGATGTTTAATCTTTAAAAATAAAAATATATTATTGTTCAGTAATTCTGTTAGAATATTACTGTTTTTTAATGGATTATAATTAATTTTTTAAATTAAAACTAATGATCTAATTTTGAATAATATAGGTACACGAAGCACGTTCGTTATCACACGATGCCTTATATTAAGTGCGAGTTGTGTGACTTCAGCACTCCGTATAAATGGAACTTGGATCGGCATCGCAAGAACCACTTGGAAGAACCAGAAGGAGGGGTGGGAAACAGTGACGGAATGTACCGTTGTCACCTGTGCACTTTTCACACTCTGACCAAGCAGTCTTTGAGCGGTCACTTGATGAACCACCACGCCGAGGGAGGAGGACGCAAACGAAGAAGACCCATTGAGGAAGGAGGCCTCTATTCAGAGGCGGACTTGTCTCAGGATCCCGACAGAAATGCCGATGCCGAAGAATACGAGGGAGAGAACGAGGAGGATGAGGATGAAGAAGAAGACGGCGAAGAGGAGGAAGATGAGCACGGCGAAAACGGATTGGAAGAAGAAGAATACGAGGAGATGAATGGAGAAAAGAAAGTGGAAGAAAATGGGACGACGAAGGCAGTTAACGCCGATGTTAGGTAGGTCGAAGTATAATTTAAGCCATCGGAAAACTTTGGATGCAATTAGCTTAGGAGGGTACCACTTAATAGCTTGTAGAGTAATTACCCAGGGGTACACTACAATTTCTTGTTTTTTTAATTTCCGATTACAATTTTTCATAGATGCGCGAATACAACAGCAGATTATTTTATACTTTGATTTTATTGGAGAGTCCCACATGCGAAATTAAATTAACGCATTGCCAGAATATTATTTTATTTTTATTTATTTTTTTTTAAAAAATTTACGGTTTTAAATTGGTTTTTTTTTTACTTTTTAGTTTTCAAATTTTTTTTTTTACAATTTAGGTGTGTTCAAAAGTTTATACCGTATTTTTGAATCTGAGAGTGTGCGTAAGTTAATTTTTGCCGGGGTAAATTAACACGCACTGTTTTGGTTAATGAAACTGAGGTTGGAAAAGTTAAAAGACATTTAGTTTTTCGAATTCCAAAGTTAATAGGCTAGTTGCGAACTATGGCATTATCAATCAGAGGGTCGATTATATTAAAAAAAAAAAAAAATTAATAAACATGGAAATAAGATTACGAAAGTTTATTGTAGCAGATAATTTTTTGTTATTACAATCAAATCATAAACAAAGTTTAATTTTAGAATATCGATTTAATTTTGTAAGGCTTAAATTGTTAATTCTCCCTTCAATTTGTATAATAGGAAATCGAGTCGTGCGAACGTCAACGGAGATAAGCAGCAAGGCGGTATGGTCCAATGCGACTTGTGTCCTTACAAAGCCAAGTGGATCTCTGAGGTAGATCGTCACCGCCGAGTACACGCTAATGAGAAGCCGTTCGAGTGCGGAAAATGTCCGTTCAGCACGCGCTGGAAAGGTGATCTTACCCGCCACTTGAGCAAGTATCACCCCGACGTGCCCGACAAGGACGCTATTGTAGAAAACATCGACATGCTTCTGGATCAAAGCATGCAAATTGGCGGAGCTGAAGAACTGGAAGTTTACAATCAGGAACAGAACAAACAAATGCAACAGAGAGGAGTGGTGATGAGCAGTTCCTCCAGTCCGTCGCCAATGACAGGAGCGCGTAAATCGAATAATGATAAAGCTTCTTCCTTTAAGAAAAGTCCTCAAATCGACTACAAGGTACTAGGGCAGCTGATAAAAGGGCAGAGTATGAAGCAGAAAATCACTGCTCCGGTCCAACTCTCGGCTTCCGTGCAGCTCATTCCCACCAACTCTTCGCAAAGTTCGGAAAAGAGATCGGCGGTGGAAGAAAAACGGCCGGGAGCGAGCGAAGGACCGATCATACGCAAAAAGTATCAGTGCCCTCAATGCTCTCTGTTAGTTTTTACCCCTTCGGGACTGAGCGTGCATCTTCAACATCACGTTAAAGCATATGCTTGCTCAGAGTGCAATTATAAAGGTGACGAGAGCGAAGTCGTAACTCATTTGAAACGAGCTATCACTTTGAAGGATCATAAGCATCAGGCTGCGACCGTGACCAAAATCAAGAACTTGCCGGTGGAACAGGAGAAGCCGGAAAATATGGAGAAATACGCCATTTACGAGACGGTGAATATAGTGAAGAAAGCGGCGAGTGGAAACAATGACGGCGCAAATTCCGTGCTCTCCAAGAAAATCTTGATGCAAAGTAACAAAGCGAAGGAGATGAACCCAATGAGCAAGAACAACTCGGGAAAGAAATCCGGCTCAAACGTCATCTACAAGTGCAAATACTGCGAATTCAGGTAAAAAAAAAATATTTATAACTTATTTATTTTATGGCGCGCAAGCAGTGATATACATTTAAAATAGAAAGGACCACGTGTTTAGGTTAGCGGGGCAAATGTTTTGACCTATTATAATAACGATTTATTAGGAAAATGAATGAGGCCTATTTTATAATCGATTAATGTTATGGTATAGTAAGGGAAATGAATCTCTGTTTACATTCCCAACCATCTTTTATTGATTCCACAGGTGGGCGTGCATTTGAGCTCCACTTACATGTATTTGAAATGACACCAACAATCATTCCTTCTTTTACGTGCCATGTCGAATTCTTTTCGATTTTTTTACTACCTACTATAGCTGTTTATAAATTATAACATAAGCAAAAAAACTTCGCTAATCATTTAGGTTTAAAGTATTTTACATAATTATAATGATAGTTTTACCTAATAATATTTAACTGCATGATTATGATCATTTTATGAAATTATTAAATTATGATGGTTTAATTTTTAGAATTATAAAATATAATTTTAAAATTCGATCGTCGTAATGCAATTTGAAGGATTGAGGGATACATTTTCCACTTTTTTTTAATTGCTAATGATTAAGTCATTCATAAATTCAATCTATGGGCCGAATGCTTATGTTTATTGATTAACAGACAGTCCTTTAAAGTTTATAGCGAAGTGAATTTTGGGCTCCATGAAGAAACTATAATACCGGTAATAATTATTATTTGAAGCCTGTGGAATCAAATAACCATAATTATTAATTCAATAAGTTAACTAAATGATTTTTGATGATGTTTCAGTAAAAGCGTTATAGCAGTAGATGCATAGGCTACGCTCACTACTGTCAGTTATCGCTTTTAACTAAACAACTGTAAGCTTACAAAATATCATTCATGGTTGTTGAACCCATTTGATAAAAAAAAAAAAAATCGTGTGCCTAGTGATCGACTGAGTTTCCAACTTAGTTACGTCGATGATTAAAGCATCGCAATAATAATGGTGACCGAGTTATCTGTGTGTGTTGTTTTTAATTGTGCTTGCAATCTTGTGTTTGCGTAGCATTGAAATTTGAACACGAGCTCAAACAAATACAGTAAATAAAAAAGCACGTTCGCATTGCGTACCAATTACAACAAGGCGACATTGAAATATTTTCAATGGCGTCGTTAGGGGAGGGAGGAGAAAGTAAACTTGTTTGATGGAGCAGACGACACTGGAGAATTCCTTTTCCTTGCCTTGAGGTCAGTCAGACGACGCTTCCCGCTCAACCTACCGTGGCGTCAAGATGTGCGCACCACGTCGGTTTTATTTATGCCTGCATGCACGCTTTATTTTGATTTTTTTTAAAGTGAGAATTTTAAGTTGGTGATGAAAATTTGATTTTGATGAAATAGAGATCCGAATCGGAAAACCATCTTGCGTCACCTTCAGGTACACACCGCTAATAAACCCTTTTGGTGCGGGATCTGCGGTCAATCGTCCAATTCTAAGAACACTATACTACGACATTGCCAGGTTAGGCACAACGTCTCTGGGCCCATAATACAAAGAGATACAGCGAGCTTGAAGAACAAGAGTGCGGGGAAAGAGGCGAAGGAAAGAGGAGAGGGAGAGGCAAGTGGAGAACAAGACGAAAAAGAAGAAAAACAGGAAGAAGATCCGGGATTCGTTATTGTTGAAGACAACCGAGAACAACAAAAGCTTCAACAAGGTAAGTCTTTTAAAAACCGATCAACCACATGTTTACATACAGTTTTTATTTATTATTTTTAATTTAGCTTTAAAACTTTGGTTTATTAGCTTTAAATATATATATATACAGTATATTTTAATATTATTTTGAATTATTTATACTTTATGAGTTAGGAGACTACGGTAGCTAGAGATAGTTTTGAGTAACAAAGTTGTTGTAAAATGTTTTAGACTTTGTCGACCGCATGTTTGAACAAATTTTATTAAAAAATGTTTTACTACAGTACTTATAAACAAAATTTATTACTAATGAAACTCTAAAACAAGTTTGAAATGTTTGATTTAATCAATAACTTTGTTGTAGGCTTATGCGTTTTAGTAGAAACGAAGAGACACTTTTAACGATTATTTTATTTAATATTTTGAATTGCGAATTGCTAATAAGGATGTTTATTGCTTAGATGAAATTCAAAACCGAAGTTCGTTGGAATCCAACGGCAGTTCTGGCCGGAGTGGGAAAAAGCACCAGTGCCCAATCTGTCCCTACCGTTGTCGGAAGATGTTCGATCTGAGAATCCATTCCTACATGCACAAACCTCACAAAGAATCAGAATACAAATGCTCATATTGTCCATTCTATACTTCTCTCAAAGGGTAAATTAATATTCTTTTATTTTATTTGTAAAGCGATTATTGATTAAATTTATATTTTTAGCTCTCTTTTAAATCATCTTAAACTTCACACCGACTACTCTGGCTACTCAAGTTCGGACTCGATTCCGCAATTGGACAAGTCAAATTCATCTCCCAAATCAAACAATAACAGCAGTGCTAACTCTAATTATTATTTTACCAACTCTGATAATTCTTTTGCTAATTCGGTAAAGAAGGCTAAAAGTGATTCGTTGGAGAAATCAGGCTCGTCGCCAGCGGTTAAAAGATTCAGCTGCGAGCAGTGTCCTTACTCGACCAACAGTCACACGACTTATTTTTACCACCGTCAGTTTCATCGGCCGTCGAAGACCGCCGTCTTCAAGTGCGGTGTGTGCTCGTATTCAGTAAGTAAGCTGCACCTGTTGCATCAGCACGAGAAGGTGCACGACGAGGCGAACAAAAGCGTTCCAACTTCCCCAAGACGAGTAGAGAACCGCGAATTTGTTCTGTCTCTTACTCCTACGCCACCCCCGCCTCCGCTCACTCCTCCTCCGATTAAGATGGGAAGGAGAAACGACCAGAGCACTCCGACTCTACCTCGGGTCTGGGTACATCGCGATGGCGTGTTCAAGAAGATGTTCAAGTGCAGACACTGTCCTCACGTCAGCAAGAAGCGAAATGTTATCTTCGAACACGAGAAAATGCACAAGTTGAGAGAAACTCCGGGAAGTAAAGCTAATTATCATTGTCATTTATGTAATTATAGTTGCATGAATGGTGGAATTCTCACTTCTCATATGAGGTTAGTATTATAAAAGCACAGGAATTTTAGGTGTTTATATAAAGTTTATTTTTTAACGCAGGGTTCATAAAGCGCAGAATTCGTCGAATTTTTACATCAGTGATACTTTGGATGAAGGTGAGTTTAAATAATTATAATTATCTTTTAATTTTGAAACAAGTTTTTAAAAATCATGTTGATTAAAATGCACTGTTTTATGTATGCTTTAGTCGAAGTAGTAGCTAGTTTCAGCTTTAAAATTAATTTGTTTGAGTTTTGAAAGAGTGTTCTAATAAAGTTTTTCATGTAGATTTGCCAACGGCAAAGTCTCGTTGGACGAGCACTCCTAAAGCTACTGCTCGAAAAGTGATAAACGCTAGCAAAGAGTCTATTGGTAGTTCAACTGTGAAACGCAGTTTGGAAGATGAAGTGCAAGAGGTGGAGGAAGAAGAAGAAGTAGCCGTGAAAATGGCGGAGCAATTGCCGCGTGAGAGGCGTCGACACGGTAAAGTGAGTTACGCTTGCTCTTATTGTCCAGCCCGTTTCAACACGATGGTTAAAAAGTCGGTTCACACCAAATTCCACGGCGTCAACCTGAAGTATAAGTGCACTTATTGCAATTACTCGGCCAATCACCGACCTCATCTTCATCGTCATTCGGTGGTGCACACCCCGAATTATAAAAAGAACTTTACGTTTCGAGGACAGGATACTAACTCTGCCACACACAACACCACCTCCATGACCGAAATCAACACCCGGGTTAACGTTTCTGGCGCGGTTGCTAATAATTTCTCTCAAATCTCTCCAGGAGGATCTTCGGCTGGCACATCAGAAGGGATGGTCTATACTTGCACTCAATGTCCAGCTGTCTTTCTCAAGGAATCTACTCTCCAACATCATCTGAAAATGCATGAAGGAAACGCAAAATATCGTTGCGATCACTGCACATACAGCGTTTTTAGTTACAGGTTTGTGCATTTTTTTAAAATTTATTTAGAAAAAAAACATCGTTTGGTGTTTAGTTAAAAAAATGCGTTATGTGAAACTGGTCGTTATATTCATAATTAAAATTTACCTGTTAGAAAACTATTTTCTTATGAATTGTTTTGAGTTTTGCTATTGGAGATAGTTTTTCAGTTTCTATAACTTAATTATTTATTTATTTTTAGCAATTTGGTGCGTCACGCTCGAGTTCATGGTGTGGAATTGCCCGCCGATGCGCCCGACCTCAACTCTACCATTAGATCAGATTCGAGTTTATCGGAAGCTAAGAAGGGAGATTTGGAGGAGGAGACGGCGACCTTCAAGTGCCCGAAATGCCCCGCTGTTTTTGATAAAAAATTGGGTTACGATGTTCACGCTGGTCTACATGGAAGTCGACAGTGGTTCAAATGTGATAGGTGAGAATTTTAAATACAGTACATTTAAACACTAAGATTTTACGTCTTTACTTTACTGGGAAGAAATTTTAATATATTTGATTGAATTTGCTTAAATAAGTATGTGAGATAGCTTGTGAAATTATAAAAAATTGTTTCTTTTATGTAAATTATAGTGAAGCAATTTGATTCTACCAAACAAAGAAATACTTCTACACGTACATCTACTAGTTTTTTTTTTTTCTATATCAAATTTAATAACGTATACTTTTGAGCTGTACCTTTAAGTTAGAAATCCCTTCCTAATTATTTCAATAATTGTTTTGAAAATTTAAGAACAAAATTTTATTTAAACTATTTTATGTAATTAAGAAAGCCATTCAACTGAACGCAATGGCAATACAAAATGATGAAATAGTTATAACATTTTTCTTTTCTCAATTTTTTTTTTTTTAATGTGAAATTTTAGGTGCGATTATTCTGTAAAGTACGAGGCTAATTTGATCCGCCATCGTCATTTGCACGACGTTCACGATGAGCGAAAAGCTGAGAACAATAATAACCGTTCGATGTTGGTGAACGAGTCAGACATTCCTCACGGCGAAATGAACGAATCGGGAGCATCAAACACCTCTGTCCGAGAGGTTGAACACGAACCCATCATGTTCCGAAGCGGTCTAAGAGAAGGTGACGACACGGACAGCACAGGGGTTAAAAAGCTGTACCAGTGCCCCAAATGTCCCTACTCTCATTACAGCCTCAACTCAGTAAAGATGCACTTGCAAAGGTGAGTTAGTGTAATAAACGAAATTGGCATTATTTTGATTTTTTTTTTTTTGGTTTTTAGACATATCAGCGGTTCGTCCGAAGCCAGGTGTCCACATTGCGATTATGGAACTAATATGCAGTCATTCTTAAGGGAACACATCAAGCTACACTTTGATCCTACGAGGTTGAGGCAAGTGGAGGCTTTCGCTCACTGGGAGGAATTAGAAGTCTGGGTCCGAAGCGGAGTGCACAAAACTCTGATTTACAGGTGAGACATTTATTTTTATGCGATAAATTTAATTCCTGTCGGTGCTTTACATTTGGTAAAGGAGTTTTTTGGTACGGTGGTTTGAGTTTAATCGCAACAAAATTTGTTCATACTCAGTAGACATACTTAGAAGGTTAAAATATTTGTGGAGTTTGAACTAGAAATTTCGATTTTATTAATTTTTTTAAAAGTTTTAATTTAAAAGAGTGCGTAAATTTTAAATGTTGGTATCAAAATAGTACATACAGTAGTTGTAATTTTTTTTATTAGTAAATAGATATTTACCTGCAAGAGAAGATCTCAATACTGTATTGTATTTTTTTTAGAGAACGTTTGAAGTACGAAAATATTATAATGTTATACATTTTATTAATTAGACAAATGAATATATAATGAATTGTAAAAATTATTTATTAATCTGGTAACAATTTGGCGATATATTTTAAATTTTTTAAAAAAATACACAGTTATAGTTACACTGTTACAAGTCATATCACTTACTACGAAACCAACATATTGAATAAAAATAAATTTTATTTTGTAGGTACGCTTTGGGTGAGACGGACTTTAGCGAGAACGATTATCGCACGGAAGTTGTAGAACCAACACCAGAGAACAAGGACGATTCCAGTTCGAAAATTGGTGAACAGAACGACGTTGAGATGACGAACGGGGAGAAAGAAATTAGTACTGACGATGCTCCGGAATTGACATCAAACGAAGAAAGAGAAAAAGAAAAGGACGAACCTAAACAAAAGGAGAAAGAAGTATCCAGTTCTGAGCCCGTCGAGATTAGAACTGAGTACGAAGAGGATGAGGAGGAGGAAGAAGAAGAAGAGGAGGAAGACATAAGTAGACGAGCTGTTTGTTTCTCGCCGTGTCCAAATCCAAGCGAAATTATGGACGATGACGACGAAGATGCAGAGTTAGATATGGACAAAGAAGGCGAGGAAGAGGACGAACTCGTCGAGACTGAAGCTCCAAAATTGGTGGAGAACGGCAAGACGGCAGCAGAAGAAGAGAGCGAAAATGACCAAATGGAAGTGGATTCAGGAGAGAAAGTAGAGACGGTGGAGAAGATTTCGGAAGAGATATCGGCTGCGGTTTTGATCCCAGAAGAGGTAATTGTTCCTGAAGTTTCGGCTGAAGAAAAAATGGAAGAGGAGGCGAGTGAACATGAAGAAATTCCCGAAGTGGTAGAGAGGGCGGAAACCCCAGTACAGGACGTGGAGATTGAGGAGAAAGAAGAAGTTGTAAAGGCGGGAACCGAGTCGCCCACAGCTATTGTGGTTCCCGAACCGCAAGAATTAAGCAAAGAGACGGTGGAGAAGGTGGAAGCCACCGAAGAAGAAGCTATCGTAGACGTGTGCTCAGAAGAAACTGGCGAGACTCCACCTCTTCTACCTCTGGTGGCTCCAGCCAGCGAAGCGAATGTAGCGGCAGATAATTTAGTGGAGATAATGGCCACCGACGACACCGTGATTGAAGAGGGAACAGTTAGTATGGATGAAATGATGACCAACGAAGACATAACTCTTAATGAAACGTGCGCACCTGTTTGATTAACGCTTTAATTAATTGAAGGGTTGAAAATGTTAATGGGTATATTATTTCAGTAAGAATTTTTTTTTATTATAGTACGCTGTAATTGATTTTGCTCGAAGCGACTAATTATTGATCAAACAATTGTGAATACATTTAACACGGCTGAAAGCAAACAGGAGAATTCGACGTGGGAATTATTTTATTTCTTTATACGTTTTCGTTTCATTATTTAGTGTATCTCTTTTCTCTACATGTGTTCTCTTTGTTGAAAAATTAAGCTGTCGAAATATAAACTATGTAACGCTTAATGGGATTTCACATAGAGTTATTATACTGTAATAAATTTAACAGAAAAATTTTATTAAATTTTTGTTTGTGTTTCCATTGTGTTCGAAATAATGGTCCTTGCCATTAAATGTTACTTATTGAACATTTCAGATGTGTTAAATTATTAAAATGGGCGAAAATAAACGGGGAAAATGGTTTAAAAACGAAATTAAAATGACTGAATTTTTATTTGTTTTTGCAAATTTGATTGAGCCAACAAAATTAATGGTAAAGTTAAATTTTCGTGAGCCGGCGCAAGAAGGGGGACCCTGTGGTTCCCAATCTTATATCGTTCGTTATATCGAACAATTCGTTGTACTGAGTAATTCGTTATATCAAACGATTTGTTGTTAAAACTTATTTTTATAGTGGGAATGAATGCGAAATGTCGGCATCTTCGATGATTCCGGCGTAAACGCTTTTTTAAACGGCATGGCGATTGGGATTTTATTTAATTAAAAATTGTAAATTGATAATTATTCTTGACGCAAGAGAGTTTTTCTTGAAAGTACGTCATCGTTCGTGTAGAAATGATTGTGCAATAATCTGCGCTGCGCATGCGTCATTTTTTTAAGTGGAAGCAGAAGTTCGATCTCGCAGTGTTCGAGTGTAGTGCTCAAGTTTCGACCACGAGAAGATCAAAATTAATTAGTATATTTTCGATTTTATAGGTAAATGAATTTTTTAACTACTGTTTAATCCGCCACATGTAAATATTTTGACTATGCTCGTTTATTAATTCATTATTTTATGACTAAAAGAGGTACTGTAAACGAGTTAGATTTTTTTTTAACCTAAGTATGAGGTGCCACGCATTAAAATAATCAATAAAGTCTTTGTCTATCGGGTTATGAGAAACCAAAATGTGTTATGATATTGTTACAATTCGTTTATCATACGTTAATGCATTGGCAATTCGCGTGAAACTGAGCTCCAAAAAAGGATAAAGGATCAAAGTTTTTAAACATTTGAAACACGTTTTATAATTTTAACAAAAAATTAACAGTCAAGGCTTATTTTTTAATCGTTTTAAAATTTTAATTTAGATACAAATGTTATAAATGTACTCAAATTAACTGATGATACAATCTTTTCTTCTTATAGGTCCTTTTTTTTACTATTTAAATTATTACAAGCCGGCCTGAACAATGGTATACAGCGTTCACGTTTTGATTATAACAGATTATTTTAAATAATTACATATTTTTGTTTAGATGGACGAAGATTTACTGCACAATTTGATGGGTGGAGGACTGTTCGGAGGCCTAGGAATGGGAATGCGAATGGGTGGAGGACGTAGAAGGCGACAAAAAGGAGAAAATACTGTTCATCAACTTCGGTATAAAAAGCTTTTTACATTTTTAGGCTTTAGTTAATAGAGCTTTGTTTATTTGATTCAGAGTGACTTTAGAAGACTTGTACAACGGTAAAACACGTCAATTAGAGCTGAAGAAAAAAGTTATATGCTGCACGTGCGAAGGGTTAGTAAATTTTATCCGCTTTGTAGTAAGCGAAACTTATGAATCGGATTGAATTTTTAGAGCTGGTGGAAAAGCAGGAGCCGTTCGCGAGTGTTCCACTTGCCACGGATCAGGAGTCAAGGTTTCTATCCACCAAATCGGACCCGGAATGGTTCAGCAGATGCAAGGGCAATGCCCGGATTGTGATGGAGAAGGTGAATTCGATTTTTGGGTAAAATGTCGCAATTTATATTTATCTAACCCGTGTTTTGCATTTTTAGGTGAAATTATTAACGAACGTGATCGTTGCAAGACATGTTTGGGTAAAAAAGTAGTAGAGGAAGTGAAACGTCTGGAAGTTATAATCGAAAGAGGAATGTCTGCCGGCAAAAAGATTGTATTTCGCGGAGAAGGCAATCAAATGGTAACATTTAATAATTATCATAAAAACTTTTAAGAGAAAATCTGTTCTTAGTAACTTATTGAAATTAATATTACAGTACCCGGTAATGTTTTTTTCGGCAAGCTATAATTTTAAATTTTGTTTGGGTATTATTTCCTTGCACGTGTTAAAGGTGATGGCTCCACCTCTAAAATTTCTGTTGATTTATAGTAGTTTTTCAAAAGAGTTGAAAGCATTTTGAAGCACTGTACACTGTACTTTAGGAACTTTTATCGACATAAATTGTTTTTAATGCGGGGCAGGACATTTTTATCATGCATCATCTTTTTGGGTTAATACATGTAAAAGGATTTTATTAAGGAAAGTTTATTAAGCAATAAGCACTTGAGTCTTGTGCAATATTTAAACATACTGCAGTTGACAAATTTCACAAGAACTAGAGAAAGGATGTATAAGAAAGATCAGATTTTTTTTTTCTTTTAAATTTTAATTTCATTTTGAGTTTCTTAAGCGAAATTTTAAACATTTTGTGTTTTTATTTTCAGCCCGGTGTAGAGCCTGGCGATATAATAATCGTTCTAGAACAACTCCCTCACAAGACATTCGAACGTCACGGCGACAATTTAATATATAAGCACGAGATCAGTTTGACGGAGGCGTTATGCGGCTTCCGTTTCGTCCTGGATCATCTGGATGGGCGCCAGTTGGCGGTGAGTAGCGCCGAGGGAGAAGTGATCGAGCCTAGTGCAGTTCGCATGTTGGCTAACGAGGGCATGCCACTCGCTCGAACGCCCGACGAAAAAGGTTCTCTCTACGTAAAGTTCGAAGTGGCTTTCCCAGAAAATCATTTCAAGGGCGAGAAGCAGCTGAAATTGTTGGAACCGCTTTTACCTCCACGACCGAAATTTGTTATGCCAACTGGGGAACACGTAGAAGAAGTGGATCTGATGGAGATGGACAGCATGCCTTCGGGATCCCAGCGAATGGACGAAAGTGACGACGGCCACGGACCTCAAATGCAGTGCGCCACTCATTAATGAAGCAGCCTTTAGACTACGATTTAATTGTTCTTTGATTTCGCTCTTTTTTTGATTTATTCGATTTTTTCAACTTAGTCAACTTCAATAAACACATAACATCCATACTTAAGTTAAAATAACGCGCATTGCGCTGCTCTTGTGAAAGTTATTGGTATAGCTTTTTATAAGACTTTAACTTCGTCATTTATATTACTGTTATAAGCGAGTTTTTTAGTGCGATTCCCAAATGTTACTGGCCCACATTAATGCAATGTTTAAACTCTGTGGAAATACTGTATAAAGGGTATCAACGTGGGGCCTAGGGCGTCATCAATGCGCATGTTATTAAAATATTTTACGAATTATTGTAAATGACTAACTTGAAATCGCAAGGGCAGTTTCACTTCTATTTAATCAATTTCAAAGAAAGAATTTGGTTTTGACTATTTTGAAGTTTCGAGAATAAATGTCGGAAATTATTGGTTTATGGCTGAAATTTTGTTTTTTATACAGAGGTAAAAAAAAAATTAAGCAAATATCGTTGACAAAACTACAAAAATTGAGTTTTTGTTGTTTCCAACTGAAATTGTTTTTCTTGTTTATTTATCTGATTCGAAACATTCGTTTTTTAGTTCAACTACTGTATTTAAAATTAAACTCTTAATATTAAAAGTATTTTTTTTCTTGCCTCTTTTTTAGGTGAAATTTTATTTTTGAATAATTAGCTCAATTATTATTAGTGCGAAACAGTAAAGTTTTGTCTGTTTTAATTTTTTTTTAAATCAAATTGCATTTCATTAAAATTTCAAAAAGATGTACAATTATATATTATTAACGTGTATCTGCACTTTATAATTATTGCTTTATTATAAAATGTTTGCTGTAAAATATTTTTAGTTAACTTAAGTTTAATTTTTTCCTCGTTATTTATTAATACAGTACAGTATCCTGTTTCTATTTAAAAAAAATTAAAAAGTTATTCGTTATGATCACAACTTACGGCAATATGGTTTAGTTTTTATTAACAATTTTGTTTCAAGAACGTTAAAATTTTTTGAAATATTTTAAAATTTATTTTTAAATCGCAAAAAAGGATAGTAACTTTATGTGGATTGAAAATATCGAATTTTTAAATTTCCCACTTCAAACGTGTTCACGATGACGTCAAACCGCCAAAATGGGGGAAGTGACGTCACATATCGGCAATTTTGGCGCGAACAAACTGTAAATTGTCGCGTTTGTGCTCGAAGCTTTTTCTTGATTGTTAGTTATTATTATTTCGAATGTATTTTTGTGAAAGGATTTAGAAACTTCGAGGATGAAGCACTATTATTTAATAATCGTTTCGCATAATGATTCAGGTAATATTATTCAGTATAGCTAATTAGAATGTTTGTAGTAAAATTTCTCATCATGTCCAAAATAATACGTTCTGTTGCATCCTACGCAGACTCAGCTAAATGAATGGATTTTCTGTATTTAAATTAATAATCTTTTCATTTGTGATTAGAACCTGACGAGATCAAGATCGAATTATCTTTAGAAAGCTTGTGGAGTCATTTTAACGGTTTCCAGTGCGATTTGAGAGGCGAGAAGAATTTGTGGTCAATCATTCAGTTATCGCCGCAACCGCAAAATCAATCACCCTCTAATTTTAAGCCCCTAAAAGTATAGTTTTTATTTATCTTTTACCACTTAAAAGATATTAAAGGCGTATTTTAATTACATTATTAGGTTACTTTATTTACTCCTTGGAGCGATATCAAGGAATCCGAAGAGACGGACGACAACGAAGGGTATTTTCTTTTACCGTTAATAATATTTCTACGTTTAAGGTGTATTAATCATGAATTTATTACAGATCTAAGACTCTTCGCACAACTAATTTATCTAAAGTTATCAATAATTTAAGTGACGATTTTGATACTACTGGTAAGTTTCAATTTAATTATTAATTTTAATGCTCGAGTTGCTAAATTATTTTACTTTATACAGATTCGTACACAGTGGATGTCGCATGGATAACTCCTAGTCTTCGTAGTCTTCCTAATTTTCAGTAATTACTTTAATTTATTGCAAAAATTTATCTTTTGATTTATAAACTGTGACTGATATTTAGTGACGACATCAAGTTGTATGGTGCTATGAAAAGATTAACGATGTGGCATAAAGCTCGTTTATCAATTTGCAACTGCGATGAGCTGACCGTCGATCCGATGTTCACCTGGGGTCAAGTTGTTCCTTTGCAGATCTTTCGTTATCCTATTACTTGGAGTGAAGTGTTGCAACAAAAGGTGGTGTGGAGAGGCGGACTTTTCTTAAAGAAGCAAAAGGTGCGGAAATACTTTAGTTTTTAAACCAATTACATAATTTGGCTTGTAATAAAAATATCTTGTGCGGAAAGTAAATGGCGTTTAAATAATAAACTGTTGATAAAATTATAGGAAAGTGGAACAGTTCTGCGAGGGTTTCAAGTGAGACGAACGAAACCAGAAGAAATGTTCTTAGATGACTACGATGAAAATTTTAGTGTGGTTGATGAGATTCCGATTAATCGTGTGCCCCCTTACATGATTTCGAATTCTAAATTTGAACTCGCTCTTCCAACCGCTTTTAAAGACTCCAATTCTTTCTTGAAAGAGTCTTGGAAATTTCTTTCGAATGCCAACTCGTCAGTTGATGTAATTTTGCTTTACTTTATATTTTTAAAATTGCTTCAATGAATTTTATTAATTAATTTTTTTTTATTTAAATCTAGGTTGGAATAATATTACGAGTGAGGATTCGTGATCCTTTAGAAGCTTTTGAAACCAGAAAGTTAACTTTCGAAATGTGGAAAAAGTTTTGTTTGCAAGAATATGAAAAAGGTATACTGTTTAACATAATTTATAAATGTTTTAGCAATACTGTACTTTTAATATTATCACGCATTTTATAATTATTAGAATTTAAAATTTTGAGATTTCAATATCAAAAATTTAAGTTGTCATTATTTTTCTTTTTAAAGTTTTTTTTTTTCTTAAAAAATTGACCGATCTTAATAATTGGTTTATTTATTACTTTTAGAAAATAATATCAAGCCTGTCAAGCCCATGTCCAGTCAGTTTCGGTTGTTTATTTTGTTGGGAGACGGTTTAAGTTCTCCATATTCAGCATCTCTTTACTCTTTGAGAACTTTTTCGGACTTCAATTTCGACGCTGTTCATCAGATGAATTTGGCGGAAGGTTATTCACCCTGCTTATGCTCCAAAGATGGTTTTGTACCTCAACTTCCGAAATCCCTTCCTCAATTCACGGAAGACGATGTCAAGCAGTTGGAAGGCGCTTTGAGCGAGTGGCAGACTTTGTGGCTCGCCAGATGGAATGCTGGTCTGTTATAATAAAAATGTAAAATGTTTCGCCAAAGTAGTTTTTTTATGTTGGTTTGCTTTTAAATTTTCAGGAGAAAAGGATCCGCAATTCTTTCTTGAAATGTCCATCGCTTGTGGAAAACACATAGTGGAAAAGTTTATAAGGTCTCGATTTGGAATTCGAGAGCGGCGAACCGATGTAGCACCTGACCGAGAAGATAATTGTTATAAGAACGATCCACTTTCTATGGACGTAGACGAAAGAGAGTGGCCAGAAAGATTGTTTTTGAAGAAATTGACAGAGAAAATGAATAAACCTAAAATAAAAACGAAATTGGGAACGATGGATTATCTAAGCATGCAATCTAAGTCAGCCGTTACAAGTAAATCTTGAACTATTTTATTTATGAAAAAGTACCCGAATAATTTTTTTTTCTGTTTTTACGATTTGTCAGACTCTAAAATTAGTGTGGATGAAATTATAACTCGAGTGAAGCCTCAATTAAAAGATAAACCAAGGGTGAGTTTTTTGGAATTTTTAAATTGTATGGTTAAGTTGCATCAACGGTATTCCAATTAAGATTTTGTTGCAATTCATCGAAATTCTAAAAATGTACATTAACATCATATTTATTGATCAATAACATTATTTTGTTGATTCGCCTAATTTAGTAATACAATCATGTACTGCTATTTTGTTTGTTGCTAACTTTTTGTCATTTATTTATTTTCATTAACATTTACCAAATTTCATACGAATTAAATTCTGTAATATAATTAATAATAATTTTATAATTTCAGTGCCGAACGCGATTAAATTGGTCGACAAGTGAGAAACCGGCTTCAAAGAATAACCGTTATTCACATAACGTTTTGTAAGCTTAAGTCTTCCCAAAATTTTATTTTTCATTTTTCATTTTTAATTTTATATTTTGTTTTTTTAGTTATAATGAGAGTCATGAAAATGAAGTTCTATCTGAGAAACACACAGAAATAATCAATCGTTTTTCGAACATTGAAACTATGTCTTCTTTCGTTTACAACAATTTGGGAATTAGCATTTCTAAAAACTGCATCGATAAGGAGAACAATAAAAATAATATCAATAACAAAAGTAATGCCAGTCACAGAGAGTTCGGAAGAAGTGTAATCGTAGAGGATAATAGAAGTAAGCAACGTGATTCTAAAAGTAATAAAATCCTGGCGAGAAGGAGCTCCATCCTGGATGATTTGAACGAGAGGCATAAGAAAAAACTTCGAATCGCCGTTGTGGACGCGCTGGACTCCAAAGGCATCAAACTCCAGCACAAACTATTCAGAGTTTGCGCTAAAAAATTATTTGAAATATGCAAAGCTTTTGCTAAAGTACGTCATTAATACTTGTTAAAAAAATTCATAAATCATTTTAACATTTTGTATTTTATTATTATTGTAGGATGTGATCGGGTTGGGTAGGACCAGTGAGCAATTTGAAAACTTAGCCATGTCTCACGTTCAACAGGTGAGGGTCATAATGAAATTTTTCTTAGATAATTTTCATTTTGAATTTATTGTGGTTTCTCAAATTATTGCACACTTCTATTCATACCTTAATTTATGTGAGCATGCATTACATTACAATTAAAACAAACTTTATTTTCTTAATGACATTATTATTTTTAAATTGTTATTAATGATTTTTTTTTTAAATTAGGTTGTGAATTTTCATAAAAAGCTGATAAGAACGACGTCCAGGGTTACGTGAAGTATTTTAATATAATTAAAAAAAAAACAAGTAATGTATTACTGTAATTTGTTTGCTCTTTTATATGTTTGCCTGTAAACAAATACTTTTTCTACGTTTTGTATGTTATGCATATTTTGTAAATTTGTCTATACATTTAAATTTAACAACTACTGTACTTTTTTTAAAATAAAAATAAAAAAACTTTTGGTTAAGTTAATGCATGAATTGCGAGTTTTTATTTAATGCATTTTATTGTCAAGGTTAATTTTACTGTGCTTAGAAATCTGAGGAGTCGGACAGGAAAAACCAAACCCAGCCACCTACATTTTTAAATTTGAAACCTTACGTAAAATGATTATTATGGTTTGGTGACAGACGAATTTCAGATTCTTGTATCTGACGCTAAGATAAAATTCACTAAAATTAGAAAAATCATTAACTTGTAAGGGGAGGGGGGGGGGGGTAACTACTCTTTCACTGTGGGCGTAACCATGGTGTAATGGCAGGTCCGAGAAAATTAATACTGCGCAACCGGAAGTGGTTTAAACGTGTCATTTCTGAATAAGGCGGGAATAATAATTACCGGTATTATTCTACCAGTACCGATGTTGTTTATGCGTCAATTTTTATTCCCTGTGTAAATGGTATCACTTAAACTTTTTTTTTAAAAGGACCGTACAGTCGCGATTTTTACGTTGAAGAACAGAATGCATTTACTGTAGTGCATAATTTTTTTTATGAAATTAATTTGAGCAAAATTACCGTAATAGTGTCATCATTTTAGGATTATATAGAGCGCTGCTCGGCCTACACGGACAATACAAAAAGTAAACGAAATTTAATCTTTGATCAGCATTTTGAAGCGTATGTTTAAATACTGTGTCAGAGTATGAATATGGTCTCACATCGGCCATCTGATTAACGAAGAATCGAGACCGGCCCGAGGCTGTGAAAACGGCAGAGAAATGGCATAAACCTACGTACTCGTTCAGAGTGGGTGGTGGGTCGAAGGTCGAAAGTTTCTACCATGCTCTCGATAGGCTATTGAAGCGGTATAATATCCTGTAGGCCTAAAGTGGTGGTGTCATTTTCAGAAAAACCGTACGTCTAGTAATAAAAACAGGGTGAAAAAAATTAGCAGGGATCAACAATTATTATTTTCAGTTAAGATTGAGTGGTCAAGAGGATCGCGATCATTACCATAGTAATTTGCTCGCGCGCGCGGTTGATAAGATAAAACAGTATATTGCGGAGTGAAAGCAACGGTTGAAGTCGAAACGAAAGTTCAAGAAAGGGTAAGTTCTTTCTTTCTTTAATAATACATTTTACATAGAACAATATTTTTGTATTAATTATAGTTACAAATATTTGGCTCCAAACATTTTTCGTTTTACGTACTAGCTGCGCAAAAATATATTTTATTTTATTACATTATAAAGATTTGCGATTCCCACATTTATTATTTTTATTCTTAGAGGTAATGTTATGCGTAACTTTATAGTTATGCTCATGGCAAAATCCAGAGAAACTTATAAAATTAATTTTGAGATCATAACTGTGACCATTCAAACACCTACATGTAATCTATGGCCGGGACCAATAAAATGTTTCGCTTGGGCTGGTTCCTTTATTTTTGTGTTGGCTGCGCCACGAAAATATTTGGAAAGGTGATACCAGAAATATCTTTTACATGGCAGTACAGTATTATTATGAACTACAGTAGTTGTAATTGATCCGAAATAAGAAGAGAGAGTAGGTATCGTACTGCCACTGGACAACTGCACGTGCTTGAGCGTTAGTTTGAGCCATAAAACAAGCGGCTAAATTCATGCTAAAAGGAAGCTTGAGGGAGGGATTAACACTTTCTTGTTGAGGGAGACGTCTCCTCGTATACCAGTTAAAGATCTGTTTGACTTAATAAAAATACTGTACAGTGCACTTGTACATGATGGTGTAAGAAAAATGTAAGGAAAACACACAGAATAGATAGGCGAATGATAGTCTTGTTGATCATGTAGCTACCGTCTACTGCAGGCAACAACAAATGGGGTTGCGAAGCCGTTTCTTTTTCGAATTGCACAATGTCTTACAATCTAGGTCTTTTGCCATCTTTATTTATTTTAAAAAGGCTTGTTGAGAATCAACAGGAGGTCTATGGGTGTGAAATAACTCTCTTTCCTACGGTAGGCGTCCAGTTTGCGATCAATTATTGGCCAAGCCATTGGGAGAAATTCACACGGCTCCCACATTCTGAACAGACTAAAAGTTTTTTTTTTTTTTTTTGCATTTTAGTTGAATTTTTTTGGGAGAGGGGGGGGGGGGGGAGGGGTATAGATGAAATAAATACACTGTGCAGGAAATTAATTTGAAAAAAAAAAATTTCAAAGCTACCTCTTTAATTATTACACTACATGTGCAGTGCAGTGTTTGAAAGGGACACTTGATTTTTATTTGCCCCATCGGCTCAGCACTTTTAGTACTGTATTTCTTCCGTTGGGTTATGGGTAATTCAATTAATAATACCGGTAATATTAATAGGTATAATAAGTTGTTTTTTTAATTCGTACACAGTATCCAAATACAGTATTAGTACATGTACAAAACTTCCTCATTACTTTTTAAAAAAATTTGGTTTACGTAAATTAAAAATTTCAAACGTCTAAAGAATTTTGAATTGTTGTTGATGTTTATATGGTTTTTGCGTTTTTCAACTACACCTTCGACCATTTAAAAAAAAAAAAAAAAAATTAATAAGCAAAAGTTGAGATCGATTACAGTAATAGAAAATTCTGTAAGTTGAAATAAGTGTAAAAAGCTCAAAAACTGCCAACTGAGTTTCATATTACTGTACTGTATTATTTATTTATTTATTTCATTGCCACCTTTATCGAGGTAATATATACACTGTATAATACTAATAGTATACATTTATTACAGTTGACCTACTTTGTTGCAATATTTGCGCTTTTTTGGTATAAAAAAAGCTAATTAAAATTAATTTGCATATAAGTTTACATTAATATAAATTGAATGAATCGCTTCGCTTTTTTACTGTCCGTACTGTACTAGTAAAATCTAATTAAAAATATATTAAATCTACTAGTATTAAACATTATAATATTATATTCTAATGCACATGTATAGGGCGAATCACAGAAACTTCCTTTACGTATCTACGGTAGTTTAAAATGATGCTAATTTAAATAAAATATCTTGAAGGCGATTTCTATGCTCTGGTGCAACTGTATGATTCGGGGCGATGTTTTAAAATCCCTGCCTTGAGTACTGTACTGTCATCCCTCATAAAAAAAATCACATAGCGTTAGATGGGGATGTTCGCTGCATTTGATAATCTCATGTTTCATCCATCCGCTCATCCACCGATAGTTCCTGACCGTTTTACACCCCACCCACACACTGTGTGCCACCCATTTAAAGTTCACCCTCTTTTACGGCCACCAGCTCCCCTCCTCCCCCTACCCTCTTTCGCTCAGCTCCTATAACATAGCCAGCGAATGGACTCCGTACGCGGCATACTGCAGAGTTGAGCAATTTTCTATTTTGGTTGAATCTTGCAATTCCTGAAATTTTGCCCTACTGCGCAGGCGTATTAGTTAGCAAGAAAGAAAAACGCGACTTTGCGACGTAAATGATCAACACCTGCAAGCGTTGTTCGTAGCAGAGGAAGCTGAGATCATTTGCTGGGATCGAGTCAGTTGAGCTTGTGGTGGTCAGGATCGGTGCTTTTCGGTTGTTTTTTTTTCTTACGTGAGTAACTTTTTTAAACTTTTATTTAACTCTTAGCATCTTTTATTTAACTCTTAGCAACTTTTATTTAACTCTTATCAACTTTTATTTAACTCTTATCAACTTTTATTTAACTCATAGCAACTTTTATTTAACTCGTAGTAAGTTAGTAACTTTTATTTAACTCGTAGTAAGTTAGTAACTTTTACTTAACTTTAAGAAAGTTTTTATTTAACTTTAAGAAATTTTTTATTTAACTTTTAGAAAGTTTTTATTTAACTTTTAGAAAGTTTTTATTTAACTTTTAGAAAGTTTTTATTTAACTTTTAGAAAGTTTTTATTAAACTTTTAGAAAGTTTTTATTTAACGAAAATAATTATTTAAATTTTAAAAGTTGCCACTTCCAAACAAGATCTTCAGGACCCGGACTACCCGCAAGCAAAATTTTATAAATTTACATATTAAGTAGATGCAGTAATTTTAAATAATTAGCGTATGTATCAAATGCGTATAATATAATTATATCGAAGTGTGAGGGTCTTTGTGGAGAAGGCAAAAACTTTTTTTTTTTTTTTTTTTAAAAAAACATTACCGTTAAATTATAAATTTTAAATAATGTAGGCCTACAGTATAGGGGCAGTAGTAGTGTGCATTTCCGGACTCGAATTTAGAATTGGCTGGTCGCAGGCCACAGTTTTTCAACGCTTTTATAACAAATCAAGTTTTGGCGATAGAAATAGCCATCTAGAATTTTAAGTCGAAAACTTTGAACAAGATTATGTATTTACACTAGACGGGGCATAATTAGAAATCAGCCTAATGGGTAGCCTAATAATTATTGAACAAATTTTTTACGGTACGCGATAAATGTTAGGCTACCCATCATTTTTAACTACAGTACAGTACCGTAAATATTTTTCGTTTTCATAATCATAATAATAATTATTATATTCTTAAATATGCCTAATTATTATACCATCAATAAACAGAACGTTGCGCAGTGACGTGTTTATTGCGGATCACTGACAAAACAAATCTGAAACTTATCGTATTTGTTTTATAATTACAGTAATACAGTATGGCAAGAAGTTCTAGCTCGTAAATTTTAGAGACCAGTATTTGAGCATAAGCAAAATAGGCTATTAATTTTTTCAAACTCAGCTCAGCTAAACAAGAGCACCTTAATGAACTTTTGACTTGAACCTATTGGGTCCATTTGAAAAACTTTTTAGACCTTTAGTGTAATTTGTAGCTCGTATTAGGGATTAATAATTATTATCAAAGCCAAAAAACCGATTTTATCGAGAAAATTCAAGAGGCAAAATCCACTAAGCCCACGCTCTGAAAACAGTATCACGGGATAAAGTTGGGTTTGCTTTGAAGTTTGGACACCCAACATGCATTGCTATGTGCATTTGAATGCTATTAGTGTAAATTAATTATTTGACAATTAGACAATTACACGTTCCCAGGGTAGGTTTTATTATCCTATATTTGTACGGTATTTTTTTAAAAATTCGGAGAAGCAGAAAAGGATTAAAAGTTTAAAACACCGACAAAAGAGGTATTTTTCTAAATTAGGGCAGCCAAAAAGGTGAAAAACAATACAATAGTTTGCAAATGAACTACTGTAATATTGGTCTCAAACTTCTTCGCACAGGGCCTCACAATTTTTGAGTTGTGGCCAACTCAAAAGCCTCGAAAAAGGGTTTGTGCGACTTAGTACACTTCATTTAGTGAACAAAAGTTCACGTTTTTAATACAATTTATTGATTATTTAAATTTATATGTTTTTTTTTTTTTTTTTAAATAAATAAATAAACATGAGTATTACTATAATGTCAGGCAGACAAGCTATTCACAATAATTTTAAAGCCTATAAATTAATAATTTCATCCGAATCGTTGTTATTAAAGGAAAATTGGCAAAGCTTAAAATTTGAGAAACTCAAAAATTTTATTTAAGGTATATTATTTTTGTTACGGTAATTCAAATATTAAAAAAAATAAATATTTAACATTTCATGCCTAAAAAACAATTTTTTTTTTTTACAAAAATTTTACAAAAAAAATGTTTCTCTATTAAACGGCACAACTTTTAATTTTTTGCGTTGCTTAAGTTTTTTTTAATAACACGCGGAAGTTGTACAAAGCTTTTTTGGACACCCGGTATAATAAAAGCGGCTCTGATTAGCGGATCCGAGTGCTCCAATTGTGATCCTCGATTCCTTTCGAACAGTTACGTGACGTCATTCGAACGGGTAGAGACGTTGCATTTTGAAGTTCGAACGAAGGCTGTGTTTTAAGCTTGCGAACTATTACGAGAGAAGTGCGCTGTTTGTGTATAATTTCGTTCTGAATTAATTATTAAATTGTTTTTCATTTTAGATAAAATGAGTGCAGCAATGATTAAAGCAGAATCTAAAGTTCCTGAAAGGTCTAGTGTTGTAAAAGCAACGAGACGTCAAGCCGCCGTTATATCTACGCCCTCGGCTAAATCCACGGTGGTTAAATCGAAGGATAATAAGCCTAACGGCGACGCTCCGAACATCGAAAAAGTTTCGGGAAAACAGCGCGTTCAAAACGTCCCAGTAAAAGTTAAACTAGAGGCAAAATCTCCAACAAAAGCAGCAAAGAAAAGTTCCGGCGAACCTAAGGCGGTTTATAAGAACACCGGCGTTCCATTCATGCAGCGCCTGTTTACCGAGGGATTGGAACGCAACGAATACACCAATTTGGCAGCTATACAAGGCAACGCAGCGATTTCGGCCAAAATTTGTGTCCGAGGCCCGGCATTTTTCATCTGCGAAAACGAGCGTTGCCAAACAAGGTGTTGGTCTTCCAATCGAGCTTGGATCACCATCGATTTGGCTCGTCCGGGAGTTCTACGCCGCTACAAGCAGAGGTGCGCCGGCTGCGGTCAGTCCTCGTGGCCGAGAGTCTTCAAGAACGCTCTCGAAGAATTTGTAGACCACGTCGTTGATATGTAAGTCCCATGTTATTTATTTAATAATTCGATCGAGCGGTAATTTAATTAACGTGTAGCTACTTGAGTCGAGCGGATCTCGTTCGACATCCATCATCGTCGACCAAGAATGCTCCGGTTCGTAATAGAGGTGGGAACAACAAAAGCCATCTCAAGGAATTATGCGAGAAGTGCGGCTATGGCAAGCGCGATTGCTCCGTCGGAACGAGCTATCGTTTCTGATAAGCTAGATCTTACATACTTATGACGATGCTTAAAAGTTACTCGTTCAAAGTTACTCAGGTGGATTTTTTTATAAAGCGAGATGAGGGATGAGATTTAATTACAAAAAAAAATGTTTCTTTTTGGAGTGGTCATTCCTACTTTTTTAATCAGTCATCTAAATTCTTAAAGCTAGTTTTAATTATTGTGACCACTAAAAATTATTTTATACGGTAGGCTACATAACTTTCCATTGCTTTAATTGCCTAAGGGTAAAAATAATGTTGGTTAAATAACCACATTGGAGAGATTGCGGTTTAGCTTTTTACCTGGTTCTTATGCTTATGTCTAATGCTTATGGCGTTGGAGTGTGGACTTTGGAACTTTTTTTTAGCACAGATGTCAATGAAGTAAAAAGTTCGAAATTTCACTCTCGAACGTCATAAGCATTAGAGTTAAGCATAAGAACGAGGTAAAAAGCTAAATCTCTCTATTATATTGCTTGAAATATAATTTCTTCCTCTTAGCTAATGTTAATTCTCACAGTAATTTTTGATATTACTGATTTTCTCATTAAATTTAAACTAAAAATTTTAATATTTTATAAGTTAATAAATACCGTAGAACAAATTATTGTATAATTTTTAATACACAAATTAACTGGAATTCTGTTATCGTGATTTCTGAGGATACCAGACGTTGCCATTTAAGATTTTGTGTATCAATAACCTACCGTATTATTTTTCTGATGGCTAATTTACAGTGTTCGACTTTAGACTTTCAAGAAAAGTTTTTTTTCTAAGAAATGTGTCCATCTCTCTCGCTTTTCCTTTTAAGTACAATGTATTTTGTGTAAGAATAACGTTGGTCTTTTTTTCATGTAGGCTAACCAAATGTAATTCTTGTTTATCTAATAATGTAATCAGTTTTCTGTCACTTTGACCATAGCATTAACCGAATTAAGAACAATAACTTAATATCGCGAATGTTTAATTTCTAACTGAATTAAGTTTATTATGAATTTCATTTTTCAAAAAAAGTTAATTAATGAATGACACTTTTCCCAAGGTCTTCCTATGGAACGCATTAAGTTCTGACAATTATTTTATTGTTCTCGGTAAAGCATTATTTTAACCGCACGTTGTAATCCTACAATGCTTAAAACCTTTTTCGCTACATTTTATTCGTTTTTATATGGTCACCATTTAATCAGTTTACTTTTAATTTAACTAAAATATTAACCGAATTGAGAACAACGACGTAATTGAGAACATTATGTTTGTTTTAATTTTAAAAAAATTGAAATGTTAAAGTAAAACAATTATTTGTTGTTCTCGGTAATACATTACCGCTTTTTATATTCATTTTATTAATTGTAATATTCTTTGCCTAATGACTTTCTTCGTGTTTTTAACGTGATACTCTTAAAAGTTAGCCACCAGAGGTAGATTGATTGGGAAACAAACATTGCGCTTAACATTATTATAATTATACACGGTGTGACATAAAATGAATGCGACTGTTTTAATAAAACTTAGTATTTATTGCGAAGGTTCAAATCAATGATTGAACTTTCAAAGAGAAGCTACTCACCAAAGACCACTTCTCTACTCCCTAGAAGTGGAATCATTTGGTCGGCCATAGCTTTGGAATTTCTCCCACAGTGCCCAAATTGCGACCTTTCAAGTAAATTTTCAAATGAGGCAACGAAACGTTCAAACGGAGCCAAAATACTAAAAAGTTCTTTAATCATAAAAACTTAAAATTTTGCACTTTTTCATCATTCGGAAAATTATAACCGACCAAATGTGAATGTTCCACTTCAAGGGTTCCACAACTGTTACTGTGGGGAGGAGTCTCCAAAGCACCTAAATGTACTTTGAAGGGGGGTGGCAGTGCTTTCAATCTTTGTAATAAATAAAATGTTTTATTAAAACAGTCTGGTTATTTTTATGCCATTCCGTGTATCATTATCAGCAATTTTTTATCTGCTATTTCCCGCTACGCTTTATAATAAAAATTCTCGTTTATTTGTGTTATTTTTAAAACTATTTACCAAAAATATACTGATATAAATACAGTAACTACTAGGCCTATAGTACTATACAATACCGTATTCAATAATATTATTATTCTTTTGAAATTTTAAATTATTGACGTTTTGATGACTGTTTTTCTCATCTAAATACGGTTTGATTATAATAGGCCTTATAATATATTTTGTACAGTATTGATATTTTGTAAAATACGAAATGTTTCATTTTATAAAATAATATTTTGGATAATAATTAAGAAGCACAATACCGGTGTTAACAATCGAAAGTCAAATATAGTATCACCGTTAAAATGTTTTTTTTTTTTAATATATTTTAATAAACATTTTTTAAATTTCTAAGTAGGCCTAATTGTCTTCACATGTGATATAATTAATCCTACCTTAAATTATAATTAAGATTTTGAAGTAATTTAAATTACAGCGTATTTGAAGAGAGTAACGTTGCATTTGGTGACTGTTTTTCAGATTTTTGTTCTGACTCCAGTCGTAAAGAAGGAAAATTTAAGTTTTAGTTAATAATAATATTGTATTCAATACAATAATAATTATTATTGACAGCCGAAATTCTGCTGGTTCTCAGAACGCCGGCGTCACTATAAAATACGGCGTGTTAATAAAGCCGATTTAAAATTACTTTGGGCTTTTTAGCATGTTATTAAAATATTTACAGTACGTGTATTAGATTCCGGGTTATGATTATAAGATTGTAAAAATATTGAAGCAAATTTTGTTGATAGACGGATTGGCTTGTGAGAAGTCAATAGGCTAATAATTGTGGCGTGAAAATTCTTTTACAATCCCTTATTAAGAAGTCCTTTGCGTGTTTCATGTTTCTAGAAAAGCGTATTTTATGGTCGATGGTTTTAAACAGTTTACAGCTTTGACTATAATAGGTATAGCGGCATGCCTAATGCAGTACAGTAGTGTGACTGTAGGCTATTACTCGGAATATTATGTTGTAGGCCCATTGTACGTAAATGCCCTTCACGTGCTAATTGCTTGTCGTACATTCTCGAAACTGCTTTTCAAGAGTTTGAAAAGAAAGAAAAGCTTTTGTAAACGACTCCTATTACTGATACAAAATATAAACATTGGCTTGTGAATCACTTTACAAATTTGCTATCACGTGATAAAATAACAGCATTTGATTTCTGATTCATGCGAACTTTTTTTATAGATTGATTTCTATCTTATCTTGAATTTCTATGAATTAGCTCGCAATATAGGTCTATGATAGGCATTATCATTTTAATAACAAGAGTGATAGTAATTATTAATATTAGATGAGTTCAAATACGATAACCATTCACGATTTGTTATTTTACGCACTAAACTTCTCATTAATCGATTAGATCAAATCATTAACCGATAATAAACTCATTCAGACATATTTTTCCATTTTATTTTTAAAAAATAAATTATTTTTCAAATTCAGGATAAACTATTTTGGACTAGGAAAAATCGATTTGGATATATAATATTATTATTATACTGTATTACTATACGTTTGTGCCTTTGACCATTATACGTTTAATCATTTTATACTGTTATGTACAGTAATAATGTAATTCTTCTATAAAAACTTAGTTTTAATTTGTAAACACAATAATAATTATTATTACACAGGGTTCCCAAAACCTGGAAAAATCTTGAATGTCAGGAAATTTGCGACAATTAGGTAAACACTTGGAAAAGTCTGACGAAATTATTATGCCTACAAAATTAATAAGTTACTGTACAGTATATTGATATGCACACAGCTGTGTTGGGTTAATCCATTCTAACATTTAGGGTTGGACGTTTGTATGAAGGCACCAAATCTTGTGGGGAATTCCCCTAAATAGTTTTTCATGCAGTACATGTACATGAAAAGCAAAACTTGAGAGATGACCGGACCATAATAATAATTATAATATTCAGTCCTGTTTAAAGAAAAATACTTGCGCAGCTACAATAAGGTAAACAATTCTACATGAACAGGCTTATTTCCCGCAAATAATAATTATCATTTTTATTATTATTTTCAATTTATTTCATTAATGTTGCAAAATGAATAGGTATCAAATCATGTACGGTACGACATCACATAATTATCCAAAAATTTAAAATAGACTACAACAAGTAGCCTAATAACAATAATATTATAATAATGTGCACGTTTATAGGTTGTTCAGCCGTATTAGTTATTGATGAGGAGGGTATATTGACATGAGACTCCAAATAGATATCGTTAGAATCCTAAAGATTAAATATTTGAAGTACTGTACAGTATATTGGTGAAAGAATGAAATTAAAAAACGTCAAAATCCAATAAGAGTAATTAAAAAATGATGATCTAAATTCCAAAAATTAGACTTTAGATGTTAATTACAGTACAGTATTTATGATTAAGTTACGGGTATTCTTATTTAATCAAAAATCGATATTTTTAGTAGGCCTACTGCTAGTTTAGTTTTTTTTAGTGTATAACGATATAAAGGGGAAATTCCCTAAAAGTACATAAAATGTACTTTTAGGGAATTTCCCCTTTTCTATTGTGATTGTAATTTTGTTTCAAGTGTCATGTTGTCTAAGCTTTAATTTTTCATTGAAACTTGACACTTTGATTTCTCCTCCTTACTTTTGGTTTACGCGCACATTGACTGTTGTTATATTACAGTAATTTATTATCAGCAAAAAAATGGTTATCTGATTAGCAACCAGCAATAATTTTTTAATCACTCGTATATATCAGTCATCAATCTTGTTTATATATAAATTTTTTATTCATAATTGGTTCAGTTGAGTCGTTGAAGGAAAAGAAAGAGCGAATATGGGTAGAAAAAGTAAAAAGAATAATTGGAGGGTTTGGACATCGGAGCTAATGCGAGAGATGATGGAGGAGGTGGACTTGAAGCCTGAGGACTTCGAGAAAGGCGGGGAGTTTCACAAGTTCAGGTTCCAGGTGGCTCATATCTATGGAAAATATAGGTGCGGAAGTTGTAATGGCGTTTGGACTTCCGAGTGGTCTTGGATTCGCTTCGATATGACTCGACAAAGGGTCAGTTATACTTGGGATCAGAAATGTCAGAAATGCACAAGTTCTGGCGCCGAAGTGGAGCCATATCATCCTTTCATTTTAAGACCGGATTTTGAAGATAGTTTTGCAGCTGTCATTGACAGGTAAATTATCTTCTCTACCTTTTCTTCTTCCGCTTTTAAAATACATGTATAAACTTTGTAAAACTTCTCCATCTCTCTTTAATTTGACACTCAACATTAATTTTTAGCACACACTGTTTTGAGGCTTCATGTTCAGTGCTTCAAAATTCAAAATCTACATTTTAATTTAAATTTTTTTTAAATTAAATTAGTTATTCTTTAACATAGGTTTTTCAATGATAAACCAAAAGGACCGAAAGGACCTCGCCCGAAAAAGCCGAAACATAGATCTGATCTTTGCGGAAAATGCGGATTTGGAACTGGAAAACCATGTTACGCTTAACTTCTTGAACTATACTTGAAAAGAAATCGGTTTTTTTAATGTACAGTGCTGTATATTCTGTATTGCCGGCGGTACAAAGATTTTAATTTAATTTTTTAGCGTTCCATAATGAGAATTAGCTAGACGAGAAATGCGAATGCGACAATTTGTATAGTCATGTTACCACAAAACGTTACATTAATTTAATTTCGTAATGTTCATTAGAGAACTATTGTTTGTTTAATAATTATTATTAACGACACCGCACTATTTAAACAAAATTGTGGGCGAAGAATGAGAAACGTGCAAGTAATATAGCCAATAGTTAAAATGTAAAACTTGAAACCCGCAGTAAATAAACTGGAAGTGTCGGGCTAATGTTTGATCGAAAGATTTAAAAAAAAAAAAAAAAAACTACTGTACCTAAATAAAAATTTGTTATTACAAAAAACTTTCGTTTCAATTTTAAATTCACAACCATAGAAAAAATAATGAATTAGCTGAACTTATTGTCAGAACATAATTTTTGGTTGCTGCCTGTAGCTAGCTTTTTATTTGTTATTATTCTGATGTTCTCCACGTACTTTTGGAATTGTTTTTAACTCATATCTATTTACATTGTGATGTACATGTATCTTATTTTTTTTTTTTTGGTGTTGTCTTTTCTTCTAGCTGCTAGATTTCAAGGCGTTATGAATCAATTAAGAGGTGAAAAGATCACCTCCTATATTTTGAAAAATGAGCTATCACTTATTCATCCATTTGTTTTTCTTTCTATTCGTCGTCCGTAAAGATTTAACCTTCGATTTCTCAAATTCCTAAATTTGAGTTATGCTGGTACAGTACATTGGTTGAAGAAAATCTACTACAATTATTTATTATTTTATGAGACATCGTTAACCGGCAGTATAAAACAAAGCAGTACGGTATTAATTTTACTTTTTTTTTTCTAACATTTTGAGTCGTAAATAATATTTAGATGACTTTTCAATGTAGCCTAATATATTACAGTATTAGAAAAAACAACTCAAAAGAAAAACGTCGGTTTTTCACTTTCACATTTAAAGTTATTTCCGATACTATTATTTTTGAATGCAAATCTATGCCGCCGCACAACAATTCGAACACCCTGAGCAATACAGTATAGGCTACTCACAAACGTAATATTTATTATGCAATATATCGCGTATAAAGTTTAATAAAACCCCGTAAAGCGATTATCTAGGAATTGCAAATAATCAGAATTTTCAAGAAAAGCTAATTTTAAATTAATAAAGTACTGTATTAATCTTTTTCCCATTTAATTTCGGAGCTCTATGACGTCAGCATGACGCTTGCACGATTTCTAAACGCCATCTAGTGGCCATTTGGACGCAAGGTAAGATTTGGTCGCACATATGATTCGCGCATGTAGCTAAATCAAACAAAAAAGTGATTAACCTGATGTTTTGCTTTTGCATTAATAATAATTCTTGAATAAAGAGTTTGTGTACGGCTATTTTAAATCCCAGTCGAGTTTGGAATCTTAAGGGTAAGTTATTTAATTCTCTACAATGTTAGGACACTGTAATAATCTTTTTTTCATATAAATTAAGTGTTGGATAGCCAAATATGGATCCAACGTATACTACATACTCGTTTGAGAATGGAACAACGGTGATTGTAAATCCATCAATGGACGGAGATTATATTTTTCAAGAAGGGAATTTAGCTGCCGAAATGTTAATGGCGGTTTGTCAAGAATCAAATTTCGGTATTCCCATTCGCATTGACGTTCCGGATGACTCGGTTCCGAGCGAGCAACAGGAGGAGAAATTAGACGAAGACTCAAACCTGCATACGTTGGACATGAGTTTAATCGAAGCAGTGGAAGGAAGAATTCAATATCGAGCAGCTCCAATGCCCAGAAAGGTATCTTCCAAACCTTCAAATTCGTTGAAAATCCCAATTCGCAAACGTCGCAGCAGACCCCCGGACCCCTACCACGACCTGTTAATTCAAATGAAAAAAGACATAAATCGAGTTCACGCCAATTACGAGAAGCAAGGTGACAGAATATGTTCTTTATTAAGCGAAATAATCGAAAATGTCAAATTATAAAAAATTATTACATCGATTCGACATCATTTTCTACATTAAATATAGGTTGCTCTTCTCCCATATAAGTGTGATCGATCGTCGTCGGCGTACATTTTTCGGCCAACATTTTTTTAGCGATTAAATCTCGAAATTCTTTATTTTCTTTAGGTTGGTTTACCATATCGACGCTAATTTTCAGTTGATCGTTATTGGTAACGATTTGATCTCCGTTGCTCAACGCGATATTGTGAATAATGGAGCAAGCGGCGATAATTTTCGGCGCTAATCGATTCGAAGCTTCCAGATGATGACTGAAAACTCTTCTCCATCTGGTTTTGATATCCGCGATCGTTTTGTAGACCATTTTCCACGCTTTTTTGTGAGCCACGTTAAATTCTAAATGTAAGGGATTTTTGGAAGGATCTGGATAGGGCGTGAGGGTGGACGGATGAATATTGGTGGGATAACCGTTGTCGCATAGAATAAAGCGTCCTTCGGGTGGGAAAAAACCTTTGCTATAAAGCGGACTTAAAGACCAAACTTGAGCGTCGCTGACGGAGCCGGGAAACCCTACGAAAACGTCTCTGATAACGCCTTGGTGATCTACTAACATTTGGCATTTGATGGAGTAAAAAAGTTTTTCGTTGATATAATATTGTTCCAACTGTCGAGGCGGTTTAATGGCCACGTGGAAGCAATCGATAGCGCCGGCCGATTGCCTGAAAACTTCGTTACCCGATAATTTCATGAAACCTTCGCCGATGCGGTTTAATTCGTTCTCTCCGGGTAAGTGAACGATCTTTCTTAAGCTTTGCAGGAGTTTGGTGAAAACTCTGTTGATTATGTCGCAGAGAGTGGATTTGGGTAAACCAAATTTTAATCCCACTTGTCTGTAAGAGGCTCCTGAAGTTAACCAGTTTAAAAAGACCAAAACTTCCAACGATTCCGGCCAACCGTGTTCTTTGTCCGAGTCTAATAATCGACATAAAGCTTCGAAAGTTTGCTTCTTCACACGAAAGTTGGTGTGGAAATCTAGCTGATTAGTTTGCACGTGATGCAAAACTAGTTGACTTTTTCGAGGTAAGCAATACTGGGACGAATTCTATCAACAACAACAAAAAAAAAAAAAGGTTTATCATAAAAATTATGTTCGGGTCTGATTTGTTTCCCGGTTTTTTTACCAGTCGATGTCGTTGGGTTGCAATATGAAAACTTCTAATGTGCGCGTCCCACATTGATAATAATTGTCTCCATCTCCCCAAATGATTATAAATCATCATCGTCGCTCCGGTTAATACTTTTTTCACATCTTCGTCTTCATTTTCGTATTGCGCTTCGTATAACTCCTCCGCAACTTGCAGCAATTCTCCTTGGACCACTTGATAACTATAACTAATAACATGAAAAAGATATAGAGTTCGTTAAATTTTAAATAAACTTACGTTATCATTTTCTTTTTCTGAAATTCCTACGTCGGAATGTAAATTAATTTAAATTTTCTTCATATAAATTCAAGAACTCATGCCATGTGTTCTGTTTGTACATTACCAGTTTCCGGTATTTGCTAATAGATGTCGCTAGTCCCGTGTATGGTGGCCCAATAGGCCAATTTCATTTTTAAAAACATTTTAATACTGTTTTAAAATTTTTCTAAAATAAATAGCGGTCAAGCATCCAACCTGTTACCGGTTTGCAATCAGTCAAAAAAAAATTAAGTAAAAGTTTAGATTTTACAACGTGAAAAATAAGACTGTTGATGTAGCAACTGATCTGGCAACTCTGTATCATCTGTTCGCGTAAAGATGGCGTCGTTCAACGAGATCTGGGCTAATATGAACCTGTAAGTTTGCATAATTATCCTTTAAAAAAACAATAAAATTTAGATTTGACATTACTGGCTTAAGACTTTGTGAACTGAAGCTTATTTTGTCATTAATATTAATTATTAAGAATAAGCTATAATTATTTTATGAATGTGACCTCCGCAACTCATCAATCCGTACTTTATTTCGAATTAATTTGCAGGCATACCGGCGCTGATAAATTTTATATTGAACCTTTAGACAACCCTAAAGAATTAGTAATTATTGATCGGCTTAGTTATGAAGTTCAGGTTCAAGGTGTGTGTAAGTTTTATTATGGTGAAAAATTTAATTCTAATAGTGCCAAATCTCGATTAGATAATCAGGGACAAATTCCTCCTGACGTTTCCACCCGAATTATTTACGGAATCGTCGGAATTGTTAACTTATTAGCCGGTAATATATACAGTTATAATGAAGTTATTTTGAAGGAAAATATGGCTTAATTTTATATTCGTGTTTTTAAAAAGGGCCTTATTTGGTTGTGATCACTCAAAAAGCTCAAGTCGGAATCCTGTGCGGTCAGCCAATATGGAGAATAGAGAACACGGATATCATTCCATATTGCAAAACTATGTTACATTTGACGGAGGCCCAAATCAGCGACAACCGCATGTACCTGTCCATGTTGCAACAAGCTTTGAAAATCGATCATTTTTACTTTTCTTACACCTACGATTTGAGTCACACGATGCAAAGACTCCACAATACCAGTCCAGATTTTATTCACATGTCATTGTACGAGAGAACAGATCAGCGTTTCATATGGAACGTGAATATGATGCGAGATTTGGCTCAGCAACCAGAGGTATATATTAAAATCTAATCAGAATAATTATGAACGCTAATACAGTTTTAACTCTTTGTCTTTTTGCAGTTGGCTCGTTATTGCCTTCCCATTATTCACGGCTGTATCCTTTTAATTTACTGTTAAGCGACTATCTCTTTTCAAGTTATTGCTTTTACTTTTTTAATTCTTTTAGTTCTTGCCATACGAATTTGTTTAATTAATCAGAAAACATTTTCTTGGGCGCTGATTTCGAGACGCAGCTGCTTCCGAGCTGGAACTCGTTTTTACACTCGCGGAATCGACACCGATGGAAACGCGGCAAATTTCGTAGAAACAGAGCAGATCGTGGAATTCAACGGTGATCGATGTTCTTATGTACAAGTAAGCGATGTGACTTTAATGCACTCTTGGAATATTTATTTGATACGAATTTTAAATTCAGACTCGAGGTTCGATTCCTTTATTTTGGTCTCAAAGACCCAATTTAAGGTACATGCCGTTGCCAGTTTTGAACCCTACTCAAAATCACATAGATGGGTTCACAAGACATTTTGACAATCAAATTTATAACTACGGAAAACAAGTCATCGTAAATCTTGTAAGTTAATTATTTACATTCTTGAATGTTTTCGAGCATTTTACGCTCGTATGAAAGTTAAACGAAGTAGGAATGAGTAAAACTTAATTTATAACAATTTATAAAGGATAAGTTTATCCTTTATTTAAATGCATTTTTGACATTTTAATTTTAAAAGACATTTTTACTTTGAAAAATCTTTGCCGAAATAATTAAACTTTCTAGAAAAATTATATTTCAAAATTTAAGCGTAATTATTATGTTAATAAATATTTCTGCTGTAATATTTAAAAGTTATTTTGTTGTGATGTTTTTAATTTAGTGAAAAGGGTTTTATAAAGATTAATCTTGCATAATAAAATGTAAGCCAAACTGATTTACGACTTTTCATTGCAGATCAATCATAAAGGGTACGAGTACGGGTTAGAACGAGCGTTCGCAGAAATGGTGCTAAATCTAAACAATCCACTGATCCGCTACGAGTCTTTTGATTTTCATCGGGAATGCAGTAAGATGAGATACGATCGGTTGTCTCTTCTCCTGGAGAGAGTGGCCAACGACCAGGAAGAGTTCGGTTACTTCTTGAGGTACCGAGACGGAACTGTTCCGCTCCAACAAGAAGGGGTATTCCGCACTAACTGCATGGACTGTCTCGATCGCACCAATGTGGTTCAATCCATTTTAGCCAAGGAATGTCTTCAAGTACAACTTTCTGTACGTTTAATTTATTTTTTATTTAAAGTTAGTATAAATGAATGTGGGGTTTTGTCGTGCTAAAGTATTATTTATTTGCAGAAATTAGGGATTTTACAAGATGGCCAGAGAATTGAAGACCAATCCAGCTTTGGTTTTGTTTACAAAAATGGTTTTTGTTTTATCATTTAAGACCTTTTTTCTTTTGTGGTACTAGTAATGATACTCTTTCTTTTAGTGTGGGCAGACAATGCCGACGTGTGTAGTCGTCAGTACGCTGGTGCAGGAGCGTTGAAGACTGACTACACTCGAACCGGGAAAAGGACTCGGTTGGGGATGGTTAGAGATGGAGTTAACAGCGCTATAAGATACTTTAAAAACAACTTTGCGGATGGATTTCGACAAGATTCGATTGATCTTCTTCTTGGGAATTATCAGGTGGAAAATGAGGAGGGAGTGACTAAGCCTTGTCCACTTAAACCTGATCAAGATTGGAAATATCTTATGGTAAATATTATTTATCCTGTATTTTTGCTAGGGATAGGAAACCTTTCTGCATATGAGAAATATATTTTAATTTGTGGGAAAATGTTTTTCAGCTTCCGGTTATCTTTTTAGTAGCAATGTCCATGTGTTTCGTGGCTATTCTCATTCCAGCAGGTATGTTGATTTATACAATTTTTTATTTTTGTTAAGTAGCGTTATCATGTTTTAAATTATTCTAAATGTAGAATATACTCTCGAGACACTTTTCTACTTTTTATTCTGGGTGGCGATGAGTGCCATCACTATGTTGATGATATTCTATTATGGCAGCGAATTTGTTGATCGTCCAAAACTATGCGAAAACGCAAGGAAAAAGATGGAATAATGTTTACATTCCGACCACAGTTAGCACTAAAAATTACTTCGTTCTTTCCTTTATAAGAATAATAATTACTACAAATTACCAACGAACAAACCTACGAAATCCCTCCTTGCCGCTCTCTTATCCATTATTCGAAGCTTAACTATCTTTACATTATTATTGACGCAAAACTGTAAATACAATTTTCTCGTCAAAAAATATTTTTCTGAGACAAGAAAATTCAAGTCATGTTCCAATTTTATGCAAAACAGTTATCGATTCCTATTTTGCATTGCCAAATTTTATATTATTAGTCTTGTAAACAAATTTCTATCCAAAATAAATACTGTAAAATCAAATTATCACATGCAATTATTTCGATATACAGTAAGATATTTTTTTTTATTTTAAAAAACGGCTTTTATTTCCCTCATAGTCTACTGCATTTCCCAAAGCAATTCAATATTATCAGAATAGAAAAAGAGTTTTAATTTAATTATTTGATGCTTAATTTTGACATTAAGTAGAATCTTTCATTGAATTTGGTGCTGATTACTTTTTATAAACTTTTACTTTTTGAGCTATAATTCTCAAAAAATCAAACATTGCTCAATAATATTGTAAAGAAAGCTTTCTATCGAATGGAACTATTATTATTGTTAATGAAATATTTAGAGCCAATTGGTTTAACGCGTTTAAAAGTTTGAAAATTATAATTAATTGTAAATTACATGTACATGTTATTAAATTAATTTATTAAATATTATATTTATTATAAAATAGCTTTAATGTAAAAGTGCAGTTAAACTTTGGAATTCTTCCCCACTGCTTCGGAAACGGAAGCGAATCCGTCTTTCCTGAAAAATCAAACAAATATTAATTATTCGAATGAAGAATTAGCGAATAAATTTACTTCAGTAACTCCGTTAGTTCCCGTTTAATTCGATCGACGACGGGTGGTCCTTGGTAAACTAAAGCCGTGTATAGTTCGATTAAAGATGCCCCGGAGCGAATTTTTTCGTAAGCGTCAGAACCAGATTCCACTCCACCTACGCCAATGATTGGAACTTGGCCTGGATACACAAAAAAGTAAAGATTTATAAACTGTTTGTTGAAATTTGCTTTATAATAATAATTGTTTAAATATTTTTAATTCAGAGTGACTTTGAAACCTACGTAAATAATATTAGCGAAGTACCTTGAGTAAGAATGTACATTTGCTGGATCATTTTAGTTGACATCTGATTCAATGGACGACCACTCAAGCCACCTACTTCTGTTTTCAAAGGCGACTGCAGCGCTTCTGGTCTAGCAATGGTTGTATTGGATATTACGATACCTTCAATTTTCTACAAATTTTGAATATGAAACACTTTGTTTAATACCATAAGGCTTTCGTAATTATAAGGTAAACCATATTTGAAATTTGTATTTACTGCACTTCATTGATTTTCTTACTTTTTTTACTACGATGTCAGCTATGTCTTTGAGTTCCTCTTGAGTAACATCCGGTGCAATTTTCACTAAGATTGGAACATGTTTTTCTAAAGTGTTGCGAGCTTGCAAGACCTTCTCGATGAGGTTTTCCAAGGCTTTTTTCTTCTGCAAGTTTCGTAGACCCGGAGTGTTGGGACTGGATACGTTGACCACTAGAAAATCGGCCGTTGGTCCGAACTCCATTACTCCTTTAATGTAATCTGAACAAGGATCTTCGGAACTCTTGTTTTGTCCTAAGTTCACCGCTAAAACTCCCTCGCTTTTCTTACATTTAATCTCATTTAGGTTCTTTTTAACTTGATCGTGGCCCACACTGTTGAAGCCATATCTGGAATCAATTTTAATCAATTAATTCTTAATACCCAAACAGAAAGGCAATTTACGTTTAAAACAAAAGAAAAAAAAAAGGAAGGAAGGAAGGAAAAAAATTAAAAATTGGGCAATGAATGCAATGGGAATACTGTAACTGTTTTCACCGGTTAATTACCGCCTGGTCTTCCTTCAGCCTGAAGAGCCTCGGCTTTGGGTTCCCCGTTTGAGGTTGGGGTGTGACTGAACCCACTTCAACGAAGCCGAATCCCATTCGAAACAGAGCCGGCACCGCTTCACCGTGCTTATCGAAACCGGCGGCTAAACCGATCGGGTTCTCGAACGTCAGCTTCCATAACTTGCTTTTCTATGTACAAAGTTTAAACTTTTAATTTTAACTTTCGATTAAAATAATATAATGCTTGAAACTCACCAAGATGTCTTCGTCTTTGAAACTACTTCTCATTAAAAAGCCCGGCATCCATTTGCTGGTGAGAATGGCTAGTCGATGACTGGTTTCTGGCTCTAGTTTATGAACCAGAGGCATCAACATGTTTTTATAAAACCGTTCATCATTTTTCCAAATAGCAAAGGTACAAAATGAGACGAATCCACCGCTTCCAACCAAAAAACTGGATATTAACTTGTACTTTAACTAAATTTCAATAAGATTAATGAAAGAAGAAAATAATTACTTGCCTCTTTTTCTATAAATTAACTTACTTTGAGCATTATTTATTTTTTATTGTCAGCTAGCTTATAACTCCAGAATCTGAACAGCAGAATTCAATCCAGGAAAATTATAGAGGAAAATTATAGGTTAAACTTTAACGATAAATTTTATTGAACTGTCACACAAAAGTTACTCTACTATAATTAAAAAAGAAATAAAAAAAAATACAGGACGTTACAAAGTCGATTCTTAAATTAAATTTATAAAAGCCACTGCAACAGCTGATAAAAAGTTTTGATTGTAGCCTATTTGTATTTCAATTATCGAACATCACATCCTGGCACCCTTCTATGCTAGCTTCTATTATAATGGTACAGTATTCTTCTTTGCTGAGCATGCCCTGGCAACTCTAATCGATAAGCATGTTTTTCGAAGGGAGCAAAATTCTCGATTGCAGTGCCGTCTAGTGAGCGCTTCTGGATTTATGCAGTAGCGTACCGCGTTCTTCTTCACGTGGTTTCTCATACCTCATGCGTGTTTCGTCTCTTTGAAGTTGTTAATTTCTTTTTCCTCAGTGAAGCGAAATTAAAATCAATTTCGCCGAGAGTTTTATTAAAACGTCGTATTAGCACCGTAAAGTAGATTCATATAAGCATTTATTAAAGATGGTAAGTGTTTATTTTCTAAATAATTTTGATTTTCGTGAGCAACTTGATTTCACACACACGTGGTTTGTTTTTGTGTGTAGGCAACAACAGCCGAAGTGAACCCGAAAGCATATCCATTGGCCGACGCAGCACTCACCACCAAAATATTGAACTTGGTGCAGCAAGCTGCTAACTATAAACAGATAAGGAAAGGAGCTAACGAAGGTAACAATTCTACTTCAAAATATTTCTTTGTAATCAAATCATGACGTGAACGTCGTAATTGTTTTCTATAGCCACGAAAACGCTGAATCGAGGGTTGTCCGAATTCATAGTTTTGGCCGCAGACACTGAGCCTTTGGAAATTTTACTCCATCTCCCTCTTTTGTGCGAAGATAAAGTAATTTTTTTTAATTTAATGTTTTTATTTTAAAATCTTATTTTCTTCCCTCCGTTTTTGCTTTGTAGAACGTTCCGTATGTGTTTGTTAGATCAAAGCACGGTAAGTCGAACTGGTTAATTAAGTTTTAAGATAAAGTTTGTATTAATGAGGATTTCATTGTAGCTTTAGGAAGAGCATGCGGTGTTTCTCGTCCCATCATCTCCTGCAGCGTAACTGTGAACGAGGGCTCTCAACTCAAGCCTCAAATTCAAGCTCTTCAACAGGAGATCGAGAAATTGCTCATTTAAGTTTAATTCATTCCAATCATCGACACACCTGCTATTGGGGTGCTAAATAAATGTTTATTTTGAAATAAATGTTTATTTTTTGGAAATGAAATCATCCTACTACAGTACATCGATTTTAAAATCATGTAATACTAGCACCTTTGTTTTATTTCATATTTCAATCGTATTTTATTACGTTTTAAATAATTAAAAATCAATGTCACGTTAATATCTTCATTTTATTCGCAATTTTAAATTGATTTGAATATAAAAATTTATTTAAATCGAAAAAGTATTTGTGTTTGCAGTGGCATCTAGCGGGTGTTTTTCAAATTACGGCAACGACGTTTGTCATGTGGTTTATTCATTGTTTACAAGATGGCGGCCGTCGTGAAAATCATTTAAAATTATTTTATTTGCAGCTACAGTGGCATATTTAGAAGTGTTTCTCCATTTAAATAGGCCACTGTAATATACATTTAAGTTCGACCTCCATCTTAAAATTTTGCTATTTTCTGATTGGTTCATTTCGCCATCCACGTGCTTTCAATCTTCTCAAAAATAATTTAAGGTAACTTTTTACTTCACTGGAGCTTTATTAAATCTTCTTTCAGGCATTATTACACATATATTAAAGATGGTGAGTGTTTATTTCTCAAGTTAAATACTCCTATAATTTTGGTTGTCCCGCCATGCGCGTGATTTTACATGTGCTTTTTGTTGTGTATGCAGACAACGGTGGAAGTGAACCCGAAAGCATATCCATTGGCCGACGCCGCGCTCACCACAAAAATATTGGATTTGGTACAACAAGCCACGAATTATAGGCAAATCAGGAAAGGAGCTAACGAAGGTATTCTACTTGTCAATATGGTTTTGAAGGCGAATGACACGAGGGTCAATGTTTTGCAGCTACGAAAACGCTGAATCGAGGGTTGTCTGAATTCATCGTTTTGGCCGCCGACGCCGAGCCATTGGAAATTTTACTCCATCTTCCACTTTTATGCGAAGATAAAGTTCGTTTTCTTTTTAATTTAAGATTTATGTGGTATACTTAATTTTCCCTCCCTTCAATTTTCACTTCGAGTAGAACGTTCCTTATGTGTTTGTTCGATCAAAGCAAGGTAAGTTGAGCTCGTTAAATTAAAGTTGTAATATACAAAAATCTGTGTTAATACAATATTTGTTTTAGCTTTAGGACGAGCTTGCGGTGTTTCTCGCCCCGTTATCGCTTGCAGTGTAACAGTGAACGAAGGCTCTCAACTAACGCCGCAAATTCAAACTCTTCATAATGCCATCGAGAAATTGTTAATTTAAGTTGCGAGCGACTATACATGTGAGCAATTTTTCTAAATAAATTTCATTTTGATCCTTACATTTTTAAAATCTTATAGGCTAGCAGCTTTTTTTTTTCATCGAAAATCAATTTCTTACGCGACATTCTCGCTTGTTATTAAGTTTTAAAATGATTTGGACCTAATCACCGGGAATCACGTGGTGTGGAGTTCTGTGCAAGGTGATATTTTAGCGTGTTTGAGGAATTAAATGCTGTACTGTAATGGTAAGTTTTTCGTAGAGAAATCCGACAAAGATGAACTGTTTTTGTTACTAAATCATTGGCTGTTTTACAATTTTACCGTTACAGTACTTAACGTCTCCTTTAAAAAAAGAAAGAAATGGATGCTCATAATTTTAAATGAACAATTTATTATAATCTACGCTAAATTAAGAGCTAAAAATAAAAAATGTATGACGAAAAGTAAATTCCCTCCTTAACTTGCCGAGCTTTTTTTACCTACAAATAAAATATAAATTAGTTCTACGCAACTTAAATAAAAAGCGATGCAATTTTCTACTTACGTGTGTCAACTATGTTTTCGTACAAGTTGGGACTAACGTGTTTAACAATTTCTGTGTTTGCTTTTTCTCCTTCAGCAGCTGTTCGATATATATTCCACGGATTTTCCACAACTTTTAGTTTTAATTTCGGTTCTTCAAGTGGTAATCCTTTCACTTTCTGCTCCTCGATCAACTTCGCTCTCAGCAGAGGTGGAAAATCAACGTGCGAGGGCAAGATTCGAAACTTTTGCGCTTCGAAAGCTTTACCTATAACAGCAGCTTCATCTTCTTTTGGAATTAGACGGTAGTCGCTTTTGTAAGGCAAACTAATTTTTTCCACTCCAAGATTTCGGCCTTTAAAAATATTTACAGTACATGGACATTGTACATGATATTATTGCATGTTGCAGAATTCAAAAACCTTGGGGAATTTTACCTCGAAAAATCTTTTCGGCCCACACTTTGCCCAACTTAAAATCCTAAACAAATATAATTTAATAAGTTAACATCATAATTTAGCTATAATAACTAACTTTATCCATTTGAGGTTCGACTTTGGTGATCCTGTAATATGTGGGTTCACTGTATCTTTTGTAGTAACCCCATCTGATCGCAATTCGGCCCACACCAAAATCTTTTAGATTGCCCACAATTTCAAAAAATGTTTTTCCGCAATATTTAGAAGGTCGCCCAATTATAGTTACTGGCATTTTTAAAATTTAATTTGAGTCCAATAAAAAAATACAACTTCGAAATCCAAGTCCACAATATCCAAATAGTTGATGCAATTGCCCACCAGGTGACGCCAATTACTACAGACTTTGTTAAAAGCGCTGTAATAATTATCTGAAAGCTCGTTTCATCGTCTTTCATCCTGTTGGGTATCACAGCTGTAGGGACTCGTCAAGTGTTTGCTGATACTGTACCGGCATTTCTAAAATCAAGCTAAAATTATTGATTTTAAAAACTAATAATCATTATTAATTTGTAATTAATTGCTGATATTACAACTGCTATAATTATGAGTGCTTTTGAAGGTAAGATATATTTTGTTTTAAGTATTGAGATAAAGCAAAATGCAGTAACAGAATTAGCCCGGTCCTACCGGTAGTAGGCTACATGTGTAGAGATGGATGACATCTTATTGTGCAACGCAATTTTTATTTCAATAATAATTATTTAATTGTAATAAGTTATATTTAATTTTTTTTATGAGTTTAGAAATGGGGGTTTTGCCTGAAATTGCTAAAGCTGTGGACGATATGGAGTGGATGTAAGTTTAATCTAGGATTATACTCCTAGGTTTAATTAAAATAAAAGTATTAGCATTTTTCAAGTTAGTCATTTTATGTTGTAATCAAACATAAATTGTCCTAATTTATTTTCTGTAATTTATGTTATTTACAAGTTTGCTTTTGTTAGGTTACCAACTGATGTTCAAGCTGAAGCGATTCCGCTCATTCTCGGTGGTGGAGACGTATTAATGGTGCGGTTTAATAATTATTATAATATATCGCTTCATTAGAACATGTAGTATGTTATTATTATAAAACAATGTAGGCCGCGGAGACTGGTAGTGGAAAAACCGGTGCTTTTTGCCTCCCTGTGATTCAGATTGTTTGGGAAACTTTAAAAGATATTCAAGGCGGGAAAAGTGGCGGGAAAAAGTCGTCAACGAGTTCAGCTTGTAAACACTTTAAATTTTTACTTTAGTGTATTTAAAATAGTATTTTTTTACGATGTTTAATTGCAAATGCAGCGGTGAAACTGGCAATGAGTGTTTACGACCGAAATGCAGCTCTTGCGGTGAGTCCAGATGGCTATACTTGTCAAAGTAGAGAGTTTAAAGAATGGCACGGCTGCAGAGCGACTAAAGGAGTTGCTAATAAAGGTAAAATTTAATGTAAAATGAAGGACTTGACATGCCGTGACTTATTTTATATAAAAATTATTTTTTAGGGAAGTATTATTACGAAGCTACAGTGACGGACGAAGGATTGTGCAGAGTTGGATGGTCGACAAAACAAGCGGCTCTAGATTTAGGTAGTACAAGTCCGATCAGGGTTATTTATGTTTTGAGCATAAAAATGGTATTTTGATACTGAATTTTGGAAGGAAATGCCATTTCAAAATTTTAGCGCAAAGGTATTACTGTAGTTAGACATTTTTTAAACCAATTTTTAAGATACGGTATCATTTAAAATTTTCACTGAGCTGAATCATTAATACTTATTTTTTACTCCGTAATACTTATTATTTTTTTCTTGGTATTTGTTAAGGAACTGATCCGTGCGGATTTGGTTTTGGCGGAACTGGAAAAAAATCTAATAACAAGCGCTTTGATGACTACGGGGAGGTAATTTTCAATTACATGAATCACTTATAATGAAAAAATAATTTACATTATTTAGTAAATTTTAATCATATTCAGTGTTATTCACCTAGTTTAAATTATTTAGCTAAAATCTTATTTAAAATTTGAAAGGCTTTCGGAATTCATGATACCATTGGCTGCTTCCTCGACTTGGATAAATATATAATAAAATTTTCAAAAAATGGAAAAGATTTAGGAACTGCGTTTACAATTCCCCCAAATTTTCGTCAGCAAGCTTATTTTCCTGCTGTTGTACTCAAAGTAAAATATAAATTTGGCAATCTTTGTTTATGTATTTAATTTAATTTTTGCTTTTTATTTATTTTAGAATGCCGAAATGAAATTTAATTTTGGTGACACTCCGTTTAAATTCTCTCCCTCTGTAAGCTTCAGTTTGGTTTAATAATTATGCTTGGTTAATTAAGTTTCATGAATTTTTATATTATCAGGAAGGATTTGTTTCTATCCGAGAAGCTTCTCGAGAAAGCCTCGTTGTCAATGATACAACAGGAGGTATATAAAATTACCCAATTATTTTTGTTTCAATTTTTCATAATACTTTAATACGTAATAATTAATGTTTAGAAGCGCAAGTTGATAGGCGAGCGATTCTTAATTATCCTCAAGCTATAATAATCGAAGTAAGTTTGAACGTTTTAATATTGAGGTACTGTATTTATTTTATAATTGCTTCAGTTTAAAATTACTATCATATATTTTTAGCCATCTCGGGAATTAGCTGAACAGGTAAAAAAACATGGAAAAAATTTGTGTAACTAACTACTGTAAATACAGTAGCTAATTTCGAAATATTTAAACTAAATTAGACGTTGCAACAAGTTAAAAACTTTAAGAAACATCTGAAAGATCCTTCTATTCGGTACAATTTTATTTATTATTTTTATTTATTAGGTAAATTAATGTTTTTTTTTAAATAGTGAGCTGTTAATTGTAGGTGGAACTGCAGTTAAAGATCAAATAGATATTCTTCAACATGGGGTTCGTAACATGCTAACTATAATTTAAAACTGTATTAATTTAATTAATATGAATAAGCTTAAATAAACAGGTTGATATAATTGTTGCAACACCTGGTCGATTAGAAGATTTAATTAATGGTGGACAACTATCTTTAACTCAGGTTGCGTTTACTTATATGATTAATTTTAGTGTGTTTAAATTAATTATTAATGTTTTGCATTTTTATACTTAGGTTCGATTTTTCATTTTAGATGAAGCTGTAAGTTATTTGCTGCGATTTAATTTTAAATTAAGAAAAAAGTTTAATAATGTTAATTCTTAGGATGGTTTGCTGCAACAAGGTAATGAGAAATTAGTGAATAGAATTCATTCTTCTATTCCAAAAATAACTGCCGACGGAAAACATTTGCAAATGATCGTTTGTTCCGCCACTTTGCATTCGTTTGAAGTAAAGAAATTAGCGGTGAGCTATCTTTGTTTTGTGTTTGAATCCTTTTGTGGTTAAATGATAAATTTACTTAATGTTTTGGTTAGGAGCGGTTGATGCATTTTCCAACATGGGTTGATTTGAAAGGAGAAGATGCAGTTCCAGACACTGTTCATCACGTGGTGGTGATGGTCGACCCTAGAACTGATCAAACTTGGTGCTCTTTAAACAATCATGTGGCTACTGATGAAGTTCATCGAAGTGATAATGTTCAACGCAGTCAAGGTTCTCAATTGAGACCAGGTAATGTTTTATAAATTACAAATACAAATATCATTGTGATTCAATATTTTTTTACTGAAATTTAGAATCGTTGTCGGAAGCTGTGAAAATTCTTAAAGGAGAATATTGCGTGAGGGCGATTGAACAGAATAAAATGGATAAAGCTTTAATTTTTTGCCGAACCAAAATAGATTGTGATAACCTAGAATATTATTTCAAAGAATTAGGGAAAAGTAAGATCTTTTGTTAGTTTTAGAGATCGTGGTTTTAGAATCATTTTTAAATTATTGATAAATTTTAGTTAAGCGCAATCCAAATATGTTTAGCTGTGTTTGCCTTCACGGAGATCGAAATCCAACTGAAAGAAGAGAAAATTTAGAAAAATTTAAGGTTAATTTTTCGCTCACGAATGATTTTTTAAAACTTTTTTTTTAAATTTTTAATATTTAGAAGGGCCATGTAAAATTCTTGATTTGCACTGATGTAGCTGCCAGAGGTATAGATATCACGGGAATGCCATTTGGTAAGTCACGTGTAACCTAATTATGAACAAAAGCAATATTAAATCCTTAAAAATATTTGTATAGTAATTAATTACACTTTACCCGATGAAAAGTCGAATTACGTGCATCGCATCGGCCGTGTGGGAAGAGCAGAAAGGTTTTAACTCGAGATTTAAAAATTTTTAACGAACTATTTATAAATATGTGATTTCTTTTAGAATGGGTTTAGCAGTATCTCTAGTTTCTTCAGTTCCTGAAAAGGTTTTAAAAATGAATTAATTTTTTTCTACCTATAAGGCGATTTCAATAATTTTAAATTATGTTAAGGTTTGGTATCATACGTGTTCGAGCAAAGGCAAAAGCTGTAACAACACCAGGTTAAAGGATCAGGGCGGTTGTACAATTTGGTATAATGAACCTTATGTGAGTGTCAAACTTAAAAATAATCTCTGAAGATCATAGAATTTATGATAATTTTAATAAACACAGTATTTGGGCGAAATTGAAGAACACCTGAATGTGACCATTCAACAAATCAGTACCGACATCAAAGTGCCTGTAGATGAATTCGATGGAAAAGTGGTGTACGGGCAAAAAAAATTAAACTCAGGTGAGATATTGTATAGTGTAAGTACATGTACAGTAGTGTAAATATTGTATAGTGAAAGTAATGAAAGTTTCATTTGAATAGTATTAAGCATAATTATTATTGTAAACAAAATTTATTTTTTTAATACATGTACATGTAGGTGGGTCCTACGTGAATCACGTTTCCCAGATGATGCCTTGTGTGCAAGAATTATCCATGTTGGAAAAGAAATCTCAGCAAAATTTCCTCAAGCGATATTTGATGAAAGACATGGCATGGATGAATTAAATTCATAAATTAAGAGGTAAGCTTTTAGAAGCGTAAACAAAAAGTGTTTGTGACGTCATTCTTTCCTTCTACAACTTTTCAAAGCCAATTAAATTTGGGAATTTGCCAGTGATTTTTTGGGGAATGTGTTTTTTCGAATTAGAAAGTTTTCCCCTTATAATTTCCACCCAAATTTGCGCGGATGCAACATACCAGTTTACATATTACTGTATTACAAAGTGAATGCGAATAACATGTTTTGACTCGCGTGGTTAAGGTTGGCGATCTCTAATAGGCTAATTTTATGAGCGTACCGCAAAATTTTAATCGGTAAGCTAATACCATCAAATAAATAACATAATTAAAACGTTTTATGTTTTTTTTTTTTTTTTGGTTTTTAATATGGTACCGTAGTTATTTTTGCGGTCTTATCATGCGCTGCACATAATCATTTTGAGGTTATCAGTTAAGTCGATGAAGAAATTTAATTTTCCAGCATATCAGATGCATGGTTGTTTATCATCATCTGTTTCCGCTATAAACAAACATAAGATTCAACATGACTGCACAGTAATTAAAAAACGAAACATTTTTTTTTTCTTCAAATCGAAACGCGCTTTTTTATTTCACATTGGAAATTAAAAAAAATTTTTTAGACCAAAAAAATAATGTTTGAAATAGAACAGAGTATGTACGGAGAATGGGAGAGTTGTTGTGGGTGGGTGGTAGATAAGGCAATTTGGTGAGTGAACTTTGCTTTCCTAAGTGATATTATCATCGCCTGATAAATGCATGTTTAGATATCAATGCATCATCATTACACTTTTTCATTACATTGTGTAGATAGAGTATAGGAGGTGAATACTGTATTGTAAATAGGCGTGGGGGCGGTGGACAAGTGCCCTTATCTCTTTCCCACCGTTGAAGCGTGTGTTTAGCATCTGTTAGGCTTCTTTCCCCTTCGTTTTCTTTTCCCTCTCTCTCTCACTAATCTCAATTATCACACCAAATTCCTACGACAGTTTGTAAACATTTATTTGAAATATACAAAGATAACACTTGTGGATCGGCTAATATAGAAAATATAAAAGTGAGAAAATGGCAAAAATGACGGAAAACTATACCGTAACTTAATAATTATTAGAAATTTTCATGGAAGCGCTTTCGAACTTTTTTCGAGTTTGCATTAGAATAACTGATGAAATGTTTAGTTATTCAATAAATAAACTTATGCAGCGTCATGAATAGTTTCTAAGTTAAAATTTGTATGTTTAGAGTAATACACTGTAAACTTAAGAAAGAGGTGTGCGGTCCTTTCGAAACGTTTACTGAAAAACTACTAACGTAATATTTTTATTTACCGTATCTAATCTCATTAATTTAAAAAAATTTTAAAGATTAATTTTGATAAGGTAGTACATGTGCAGTATTATACTCGGAGTAGTTTGTAATTCCATCATTCGAAATTTCAGCATTTTAAAATGAATTAAAAAAAAAAAAAATGCCAAAAAAAAAAATTTAAAAAGTTAATTTTTTTATTTTATTTTTGGATTTACAGCCAAAATTTAATAATACGGTACTTTCAGTTGGTATGATTTGGCGTTACAACTAAAATAAGAACTCGGTTTTAAAAGAAAATTCTCAAAATATATTTTGGTTGTAACTTTCCAAAAAAAAAAAAAAAATTAATTAAATTAAAACTGAAACAAAGGAAATTTAAATTTAATTTTGTTTTAAAATAATTATTTGATAGGCCAGAAACTTTTATTATTACGTTATTTAGATTTTTTTAAAACGAAAGCGCCTTATGATCCAAATTAAACATTTCATTTTTTCTTATCATGTTTTGCATATCAATAATTCAGCAAACCTTTAGATTAGATGTTTTACCATAAAATTTACTAGCAACTGAGACGATATATTCAAAGAAAATGTTTTTAATTTAAGTGTATTTACTGAATAATAATTAATTTTCAAAGTTTAATTTGCAGAAATGTTTTTTATTAACATTAGTTTATTTATTCGCTGTTATTTATCTATGTTTAGCTACGTAAATTTTAATAATAGCGATTGCACATTAAATATTTTAATCGCCAGAATTATTTGCGCCAATAGGCCCTGCAATTTCATTTGGGATTGTTTATTTTATTTTTAAAAAAATCAATGATACAAATTCTAATCCTGTTTAATCTCTTTCGCTATGAATAATAAATTATGAACGTAAACAATTGAAGAGAGATAAATAGAATTAATCCTTGCTTGGCACATAATTTTATAATTGTACTGTACATCTAGATAACTTATTACAAATCAAATTAACTGAATACAATAATTTATTATTACCGTATAAACAAAAGGGCCTTTAAAATATTATTCTAGTTCTTAATTCTCAATTTCACAAACTTTTACCTGAACTCATTTAATTTTATAATTGAATGAAACCAAATTCCGATTAAAAAAAAATATACAAATAATAAAAAAGAACCTTGATTATATTAAACTATAGATAAAAAAAAATAAATAAATAAACCTCCGACTTTGGTTGAAGTCTGCGTTTGATATCCAAACTCGCATATACACAATAATTTTGTATCAGATGATTAGTTTTTGAAGAGTGCAGAGGTTTGGTTAATAAGAACTCTGGACTTTCGCGTTAACCCCGTTAGATTTAGCCAGCCTATGAAGTATATATTAAGGGGGGGGGGGGTACCAGGGGCGCTGGGGAGGAGAGTTAAGCAAAAGGGGGGTGGTAGGGGCAGGGTACAAGAATCTTGTACCTGGGATCCAAAGCGCGTTTATATCACTACACTCAATGTTTATTACATTGTACATGGCTGTTGCTGCTGTGCAAATTGGGTGGGAGGAGGATTCGTTCATAGGTTATATCCCATGAAACGAAATTTGAACTTTATCCCTGATCCCTAATATGCCCACCTCCCTTTTCATTTTACCATGTAGATTCCTAATCGCAGCACACTCTCAAAATATATCAACCACAACAATTTTTCAATTTATTAATAACTGAAGAAGAAAAAAAAAATTGTCGTTTCTTTATTACTAATTATAGGGTTTTGTTTACTAAATTTGTGGTCCGCGGTTCTATTTCTTCAACTTCCTCTTTTAAGAGGGAAGAATTATTACACTCGTGGTGTTGGAAATTACCTCTTTTTGCGGTTTATTAAGTGCGGGCCTCCTGTGGTTTTTTTTTGTTTTGGGGGGGAGCTTTTGTTAAAAGTGAAAAAGACCCTTTCATTATTATTAAGTGCGGTTTTTATCAGATGGTTCTTTTCAATTTGGATTCTGCGTTTCACGCGTGCCATAGGATATTACGCCGGCGGATATTGTTTTCGAAACCTCAAACGTGGAATTTTACGCGCGGAATTGGAATTACTAATGATTAACCGTATATTGATCATGGTTTGGAAGTTTATTTTGAAGAATTTGAGGGTAAGTTTAGGCTTAATTTTTAACCCTTTTTACGATAACAAAAATGTTTAAATTTATCTGAAAAGTAAATTTCAATAAGGAAAATCTATCTTTAATTAATTTTATTTAATTGATTTATTTAATTTTTTGTCGCTGTTTCTATTTAATTTTTTTTCCCCCTCTAAAAGTTACTGAATTTTTTTTTTTTTTTTTGAGAGAAACTTTTTATTTATTTTTTTATTAATTAATTTTTTTTTTTGGATTGTTGAAAAATTAAAATGGTTGTTTGAACGGCAAATGCGGTTAAATGTAAACGTATCCAGTGAGAAGGAGCGATAAAAATTCAAAGGCCAAAGTTGAAAACATAACAAGAAAATAATATTATAAGAAAGAAAAAAAAAAACGGTCCGTCAGAGGTCAACGTAATGCGTGTAGTGGCGAATCACAAATAATCAACATGGAAACAGAAATATTTATGACTTTTTACACTCTTCTTTATTTGTTTATGAATTTTATTAGCTGAAGGAACTCTTAAAACCGTTAAGAAAGAAAAAAAAAAAAGGTCTGATAAATATTTCAGTTACTCATTTTGAATTACATAAATTGAACGAATTTAAATTTGAACTTTAATAATATCGAAAAGCGAAAATTAGCAACGAATTAAATTGACAAAATTTAATGGTAAAAATTTGTAGAAAACTTTTAATTAGAAATTTTTCAATCGGAAAACTAGTATTGAAATATTAAAGAAAAAAAAATTATACCGGTAGTTTAAAAATTAATGAACGAATGGAAATTATTAGAAAAAAGACTTAGAAATTAAGAAATGCATTGAATTGGCTAATTGAATTATTAAGAAAAAAATGTATTTCCAATTTAATTTTCTTATGAGAATTAGATGAAAATGTTGAATCGGGATTTTCACAATAATTTTTTCGGAAATGGATAATTATTTCGTAAATTTTGTAGAATTTATTTTTGGTGGGGAAGACTTTAAGAAACCGGTGCGTAGCGGATTTTTCTTCCGTAAGATCGTTTTTCTTAGGAAAACGAATGCAGATTCACCAGTAGGAAAGCGTTTTACGTGCGTTCCAATGGGATGCACGTTCGCTGGCGTTGCGTCATTCTGTTTTTATTATTTATTTTCGATTTCCATCACCGTGTTTATTCATTGAAAGAACTTTAAAAAAAAAAAAAAAATTTTAACCATTTATTTTTATTATTTATTATTATTTTTGGCGTAAAATTTCCTGTCTAAAGTTTAAATAGGGGTGACTAAGTTAATTTGATGTAAAGGCTTTCCCGGAGTAACCGTTTCGTTCTTCCTCTATTTCTGTACACAATCGCCCACCACTTCCGCCTCCCCACAACACACGTCTTCAAGGGCCTTCCTCAAAATCTTAAAACAAATATTGCAAGGGGTTTCGACGGAAACGGAAGTGGGTGCAGTCAACTCTGCATTCAAAATTGGAAAAACATTTTTCAAACTCGGTCGCGACGAAAACACTTTCAAGTGGGGCAGGACCAAAAATCGCGACTTATTGTTTTGATACGTGAAATATGAAGGGAATTTAAGAAATGCTCAATTATTATTATTGATTTCTGAGGTTTAAAAGATTTAAAGCTACAATTTTTTTGATTTAGGCCTTTAAGGGCGTTCGTAAAACTCGTGTTTACCATGATTAATATTATTTTGAAAACATTAGCAAATTGTTTACAGTACATTATGGCCACCACGTGTATTATGCTAAAAACCAGGATATTAATTTTCTTGTTTCTGCGTGAAAGTGAATACTGTACATTCATTTTCAGACATTTTTTTTTTTTTTTATTTAGGCCTTTACGAGCGCTCGTAAAACGCACGGTTGGCAATACTGACAGTAGTTCAAAAACTTTTCCAAACCCTACTTTATTTTATAAGATCGCGAAATCAATCGTTTTTCTACAAAAATGTTTTAAAAAAATATAAAATTTTTAAAATTAAATTAAAAATAGCCATTTTTTTACCTATATTTTTCACTATTGACCTTTATGAGCGCTCGTAAAACGCACGTAAAAAATTTGATAACGTTCAATGTTGAGAACGTTTTAATCTAATTTAAAATTTTCATTAAAAAATTATAATAAAAAAAAATATTACTCCAGAATAAGATTTAAAATTTAATTTGCGCGCTAATAATTTGTACGGTGACGTAGGGCATTCTCTTGCGCGCTCGTAAATTCAACGTGATTTTTCTACGTAAGAAAAAAAAAAAAGTTTGTAGGGATAGTGTACGTAAAGGCTTATCAGAGATCGAAGCGCACGTGATGATGACGTTATTAATAGCTCCGCCCCCTCCCTCCTCGTCGTATGATATTGAACGTTGAGCCGTCCTGACGTCATCATCGCAGGGATGTTGTATTTTTTTTTTCCTTTTTTATTTTTTTTTGTGTGTTAATTTTTGAGCGTAAGAACGCTGGGGCAGAGAGTGTGGTTTCGTCGAAGCAGACGATATGTGCACGGCCATCGCGCCAAATCAACTCAGTAGTGTCATCCGACTTAGAGTTTATCTTTTTACTAAAGTTCCAATTAGTTAGTTCCTTGTACTCCGACCGATCAGGTGCAAGTCCAAGTTCCGTTCCGACGAGGAAGAAGTGAACCGGTACCCAAAACGAAAAAAAGTTTTCAACTTTGGACTCTCACCTAAGGCAACGCCTACTACGTCTACTACTCTTTCCACATTCACGTCGACTTCTATTATCAATTTATTATTATTATTATTTATAAAAAATATTTAAATTACAAAAAAAAAAAAAAATCGGAAGTCTCAGATTTTACGTCACACGAATTGACTAATTTTGGGAACTATTGTTTTGGCTTAAATGATTGTATTAAAACTTAATTTTTTAATAATTTTTTTTAAAAATAAATAATTAAAATTTTATTTGATTTTCAAAATTTTTAAATCGAATTTTATATAAGGTAATATAAAAAAAACGTCATTGTTTTTTTTTTATATATATTTTTTTATTAGTATTTTAGAGACGAAACTATATTTTTTTTTATAAATTAAATTTTCAAAATTTTTATTTTGAATAAATTGGTAAAAAAAAAAATTTATTTTTTTGGAAAATATCTAAATGATGAATGACGAATTGAATAGCGTGAATGTGGTTAATTCTCCGCCGGCCACTCCGTCGCCTCCGGTCGGTCACTCGGTGCACCATCAGCCTCATATTCACCAACAACAGCAGCAACATGCTTACCACCTGTTGCACGGTGGATCGGCCGGCGGTCACCATCAAAGCTCGCCCGTGCACCTTTCCAGCGTGATCGTGCACAGCAGCGTGAGTGCCGCGGTGGCCAACGCCGCGGCCGCCGCCGTCTCTACCTCGCACACCGGCGCTACGCAGGTGCAGCTGGGTAAGTCCCACCTCCCCCCAATCATCTCATTAACTAATAACCAATCACGCTTCGACTCACATTTTTACGCTCAAATTTTCAAAAGAAAAAAAAAAGTCAATTCTAATTTGACCTGAGGTTAAAAATTACCCTATTTGCATAAAAAATTTCGAATCGCCATTTTTTGTTTGTGTGTGGATGAGTTGAAAGGGTAGAGGTCATTTTTGTTGAATGAGAGTAGTGTTTCGCGTCGGTCAGTTGTTGGAAAAATGTCAGGTAGACGTCGAGGTCGACCCCGGACAAAGATTTATCAAATATTTCGATCGTTTAAATCTTACAATGGTGAGTGTAGTTAGACTTATTAATAATTCGTGTTCCCGAGTTCAAATTTTATTTCGTTGTTGTTGGTGTCAATTAGTTTTTAATTAAAACAAGGGTCCATTTTGGCTAGGGGAATGTCTCGGCCCCAATTCGATTAATTATTAATCTTTGAAATTGGGAACGACGGATCCAATTACGTTCGTAATTATTTTTTTTAATAAACGGGATAAGATTGCTGCTAATTTAGAAAGTCTTTAATTTGACGTGACGTAATCTTAATATTTCTTTTTTTAAAAAAAATTATACAGTACACTGTATAAATGTAATTTTATAAAAATCTGCATTTATCGTTCACGTGGTAAAGCTAATTACTACGCATGCGTCAAATGCAGTGTTGACATGCGTATTATTGAAAATTTTCCATTGTAATTTGAATACACACAGATTTTATGTCCCAATTTTTTTGTTTTTTTATTAATTTTATTTTAAAATTGCACGAATACAATAAATACAAAACGTCAGAAACGAATAATTCAAAATTACACTTTTGATTTTCCACGTGTTATTTAATTTGATTACATCATTGTGTGCTTAAACTCGAACGTGCATAATATTATCACATCATTAAGATTTTTATTAAATAACTCAAATGCGCTTAATAATTTAGACAATGTAGGTACTGTACTGCACAAAATTACCAACCCCCATTTTTAATACTGTAAATGGAAATAAAAAAAAGTTAAATTCAAATCCAAATACTGGATCAGCCCTGTACGGAATCAAAAAAATAATGACTGGAATATTAGAAGGTATAGAGCAGTGCTTGAGTCACACATTTTACTATGCAAATATAACTTCTAACAAATTTTTAAAGTTTTTGTGTTGGTTGCTATCTAAAAATCCAAACGCTGGATTAAACAAATATTAAATGGGTTAAATGATTGGATTTGGAATGCAGTACAGTATTAGAGACTGGCATTGCTTGAGGCTTGGGAAGTTATTACACAATTTACTATGCGATTTGTTAAAACCCATTATAACACATAGGTGCCCAGTTTCGCTAATGAGTAGCCTACGGTACGCTGTAATAAAATTTAATTTTAAATTTTCCAATACCTACTTTACTGCATTTCAATCGGATCACCTCAATAATTCTTAGAAAGTAGAATTAATTTTAGCATTATTTTGGGGTATTGCATACGGTACCTGCCGGCTTACTTGTAATAAATCTAGGGGGCTCGGACGCAAGTGTTTAAATCAAGATCCAACTACAGGTTCAATCGACTTAGGTTAAAATACCCAAAGTGGCGCTCATTACACAAAGGGCTCCTAATCGTATACAGTTGATTTAGATTCATTTTCCCAGCAGAAAAGCGAATAGCTCGAATTTATATTTTATTGTGTTTTTGAAATGAATTGTCATTCTGTTGAATAGACCTAATTCAACATACAGTAGTATTCTATAGGGAAAGTCAACCCCAATTTTATTCAATCTTTACTCTTTTACCCGAGCACCTAATAGAGATATAAACATCATGAATGGAAAATAAATTCCTTCAGTTATCTAAGAAGTTCCGTATATTTTTTCTATATGAAATCAATATTATAATCTTTTACGGAGTATTATGCAATAAGTAATTTTGATTGGGTAACGCATACTTTTCCATCTATCCTGGGTTTCAATGACGTGATAAGGTCACTGGAAAAGGTGCAAATAAAGAGTGTGAGCCTGCTTAGGACTCTAATATGGGCTCTTGAGACCGTATCGTAATTTAAACGTCAGGGCGCGTCATTGTTAAAGGCTTTTTTTAAAGAGTGCGGAAATGCAGCGCACGTGCATAAATTAAAATGTCAATACATAAGCATAGTATTGTACACTATTTTGTTTTTCCCCATAAGGACATTACGAAGGGAGAAAGTAAATAACATATTTTTCTAGTCCGAATTTCGTTTCCATTTTTAGAGATAAACAGAGAGTGAGGGAGACCTTAATTAAGAGATTTTGATTGGGAAAATTGTTGACGTGCAGTATTTTGGTTGTAAACAGAGCTCTCTCTCTCTCAAGAGAGAGAGAGAGTCGTCTGCGTCCACGTCAACAAGTAAAGTCCAAGCTCTTCGCCCCTCGGCCTCTGAACCCAATGGCCACGTGGTGGGCGAGTGAATTGAGGGTCCAGCGATGACCTGGCTCAACTTTGCACATCACATGGTCAGCGAGTGCGAGACCGATTTTATACGTCACCCAAGCTCCACCCACCACCCCTAAACCAGCTGTTGCTATGGTTGCACGGCTATTTATACCAGGCGGGCGCCATATTGTCCTCTTTAACAATAGTAAAAGGGATTTGCGAGGAGAATAACCGGAAATACGATTTATATTCGTTAATTAATTGAAGCATTAATTATTATTGGGTTATAAAATAAAGCTTGAATCATATTTTAAATAAAGAATAACAATTATTCTATTATGAAATTGATTCATTCAGTATTTTTGGGCGTATGGGAGCGTGTTTACCTCGTAGGTATGCGATTGTTATGACAACGCGTCTAAATGGGCGCACGTGCTTGCTCATTTCGGGTGAACCGATGAATACATTTCCTCGAATCTGTTTAATATTCTTCGAGGTTTTTAAGGCAATTCCAGCGAGCACTATTCACCAGGCCGGGGAGGGGGGGGGGGGGGAAGACTAAGGTGTTCATGGGTTAGAATTGAACAGGAGCTGTGACGATTAATGAGCGTGTTTGCATTCCGAGACGAAAACGTTCGCGAGTTTAGGATTAGCATTGTGTGTTAACTAAGCATTGTTTCCTGCTTTGGCTTTTGTTTTAATAAGCCCCTCCCCCTCATCAAAGCGCTCCCACGACCATTCTACTGCTCCATTTTTTTTTTCTTCTTTTTTTGTCGAGGGACGATATAATACACTACAAGAAAAATGCCTATAAAAAATGGGATTAAGATTCATTTTGGTTAGGACATGACGTTAAATTAGCTTATTCGGATTTAATTTTAATCATGAAATGGGCATTTCCGGGTTGTGAAGGTTATAGGGGGTGGTTCTCGCAATTTTTAAATGGGGAAAACGGTTTGGACTGATCAACTTAAAGAGGTGAAAACAACATAATAATATTATTGATATTGCTATATGCGATAAATGGAAGTGATCGCGTTATGCAAGTTTGTAGATCGACAACAGATTTTAAGTCGTTTAGCCTATTTGAAATGATGACGACCTCTGGGCCCTGGCGATTATGTTCGTCTTGAATTTAAAATAAAAATGCGATTAACATTTTTTTTTTGCATTAAGGGGGGGGGGGGGGGGGGAAATAAAAATTGGAGATAATCCGTCAGTGCTCTAAACCATCTTAGATTAATTAAATTATGTACAATGCTACCGGTAGAGATTTTAGTCAAGTGTTTACTGCGTCACAAGAGGGTTTTACAACATAATAGATACAGTAGACTATAGTAGTTGCGAAATTATTAGAGTACAGTACATGTAATGTCTGTTTACGCTGTGTTCAGGTTACAGATGTATTCATTTAAAACGGTTTTCAGTCGTACAATTTCCATTTGACAGTTTTCAATCTACTTTACTATGCAAAATTGTCGAGTTACAAAGTGTTGCCCGCATTAAAAGCTCTTCTTGGCCTGTACATGATGTCTATTTCGCCTTGACAGAGGTCTCAATATCTTTAAGTATATCCCAATAATAATAATACAGTAATAAGATCTATTTTCGATTTGCAAAATCCTGTTTGCACTCCCCCCCTCCCTCCCCGTCTCTCTCTCTCTCTCTCTCTCTCTCTCTCTCAATATTTTAAGACGAAAATAAAGAGCATAAATAATTATTATCGATATCAATCAATAAACGAATATAATATCGATCAGTGAATATTGATGAACCGGACGTGGTTTTACGTAATCGGATCGCTCAACTCGCATGTAAGAGGAGAAGTGAATATAAAAATTGTGTTGGTCATCTCGAACTATAAATACCCGATCCGTGTTATTCGGGGATGATTGAGGGAATGAGGGGGTGGTGGAAAGGTCACCTCAAGCAAGAGGGGTGGCAGTGGACATTGGTCTGCTGTGCACGTGGCGCCGCGTGGCCGATAGATGGAGCCAGCGTTCTTGCGCTCGGCACCCCACTTTCTTCGAGGGTGATAAGTAAACTCGGTCTCCCCCCCCCCCCTCCACCCCCCTCTCTTTTAAGACAAGGGAATGGGTGGGAGGGTGGTTGGGTGTGTTTGCTCAAGTTGAGACGGGAAGTGAGCGCCGCGTTCAATTAGCGAGGGACAATGGAACCTTCGAGAGGCGGAATTTATGGGCTTTGTATAAATTAGGTGAATAATTATAATTTCGCTGAAATTCTTTTGAGTCATTTGATAGGAACAGAGGAAAAACAAATTGATAGAACCGGAAGTGTATTGAACTAGAAAAATATTTTTTTTTTTATAAAAAAAGAAAAATAAAAAAAAGTTGTATTTCTTTGAAACAGGATTTCATAATCGACTCAGGTCTAGGAATAAAATTATGTATGAGCGATATTTTAAGGAAATTTTTATTTTAAAAGGTAGCTAAAAAAAAAATGTTCCTAATCGCACAGCAAATGCTACGTTTTCGATTATTAAGAGAGTAGAGGCTTTTGCTTTCAGATTGGCTCTGACGGATCACCCTACACATACAGTAGTAATAGGAGCACTTAATAATTGGAAATGCCCACCTACACTGTACCTCCCTACAATATTCTTAGAAGTAGCCCTGTTGATTTATTTGGTTCCTCGAGTGACCTTTGCTTTGGCTACTTCTCGGTTTGAAATCGTTGTTGATTATCATGACCACAACAAAATCTTCTCCGTAAATCGTAATTAAACTTTGAAGTTTACCCTCATTAATTTACTGCTTCGATTCATCCTACCAGCCAAGAAAGGAGGTGTTATTGAATACGGGGTGGGAGGAGGGAGTGGGTTGAGAGAAAAATTTACTCGAATTTAGAAATAAAAATAGATAAGATTTTTTTTTTTTTTTTTTTCGGAAAAAACGTTGCTGGGTAGCAAGATACCCAAACCGCAAAGGATCAGGGTGCAAATTTGAGTTTTCCCTAATGAGAATACATGTTGATATTTTTGGGGCAAGAATTTAGAATAGCAAAAGCCCAAAAAAATTGCAATAATACATTTTGTCAAATTTAAAATGTCGATAAATCAGAATTTTTTGCGGCCGCTATTTAGTTGAATTGAGATTTAAGAAATCCGGTGGCAAAGAGATGTGTTTGAGAGCTCTGTTTGAGATGTTAGTGATTGTTGTTGGTCTTTTGGTATGGGGAGAAAGGCTTAATTCACACACTAGCTCTTTATCCGAATCCATAATTACTGTATTTCTATAAAATAAGTGTTGACAGGCGCGTTGTCAATCGGATGATTGATTGCTCCATTATTCTCCCGTTTTCTCCTATTGCAAGTTCGAACATCTGGATCGTCGAGACGTGTGTGAGAATCCCTCTTAAAAGAAAGGGAAATGAAGGGGTTTGATTCTCACGTTCGACGTTGACCTTTGACCTCTTCACGCGCGTCTTCACTTGACCCATAGAGCTTCGATCACTGGGTTACAATATTAGACAAGCAAAGCCATTAAAAAAAAAATGGAACACAAACATGAAACTGCGCGCGTGCGGGGCTTCAACGAGCCAAAAATTAAGGTGCTTTCTCTTTCGCTTCAATAATAATTATCTTGCGTAATATAGTGCAATGCATCGTTTGGGCTGTCGTTTTGCAATTACATAACTATGACCTTGAAAAATTTCTAAGAACACGCACAAAATTAGAAAAACATAACATTAAATCATTGATGTGTAGTCCGCTATAAGGACAGTATAAAAATTGGAGTAATATAATAAATAAATAGCTTAGGCTTAAACCTAATTATTTTACAGTAAAATCTCTGTACCGAGGCCACCGCTAAAAGTAGTTTTCGAACGAGACTGGTCTTCAAATAGACATTAAAAAAAAATTTATTTTATTTTTATATTAGTAGCCAACCGTTCATGCTATTTTAATTTTATGACTGTCAGACTGGCTAGACATTTTTGTGACTAGAAATCTTAGATCTTTTATAATATTTAACCGCCCTCGCTTTTGGCTCACAAAATCATTGTCTTTGAGTGCGGAGCACCACGATCGATGGTTTTGAAATAGAGGCTCCCATTAAAACGGGCATTAAAATTGGGGGGTATTTTGAGGTAATCGCAAAGCGGAAGAAGCTTCTACTGTAAATCCTGTACATCTACTGTAAAGTCCTAAGTAAATGACAGTCATCAAATACAGTGTACTCCATAATAAAGACAGCGTGATAATATAATCTTCTCTCTCGAAGAAAAAGTCTAAGGATCTAATCTATACCAGAATACAGCGAGATAAAAGTAACCGGTCTTTCTTTTCCACAATTTATTAGCATTACGTTCACTGCACCCTGTTCTGAAGCAATCCTTTGATTTGAATTACCCCTAATCATTAGCATTTCTTACCAAGTTAAAAGTGTATTCAGGGAGGGACAAAAAACAATTTGGATCGGGGCAGCACATCCTTTCAATAATGGCTCAAAAGGGATCTACCGTCAATAATGTACGAGTACTTGTAGCTAATTGTAGCTTGCTAGATTTATGCCCAATCTATAATAATGTTATTATCAGTATAAGCCTTCAAATTGCGCTTAAGATAATTCGTTTAACTTTAAAATTAACGCCGTATTACACAATGCAGTAGGCCTACATTGTATATTATTTACTAAATTTTAAACTAAAAAAAAAAACCCTCCTAAACTCCAAAATGCGCTTTCTATAAGTAAAAACTTCATTCGTGTTTTCAACAACAATCGGTGAACAAGCACTCGTTACCTGACGAAAAATAATCAAATTAAAAAAGTCTATTAATTTGATTTCAATATTTGCCTTAATTTTCTCGGTTGTCATCTACAGTAAACGAGTAGAATAAGTTCACAAATTTTGCTCGGTTATTTTAAAATTGAAAAAATAATAATACAATGTACAGTCCAGTACGTAGGCCCTTTAATAGGGTATAACAAAAATTAAAAAGGTTATTGAAAACAATATTGATCAGTGCTCATTCGAATCAATTCGCAAAATTACCACATTCACACAATAAAAGAAAAAAAAAAAATTCAAAATTATTAGTAGGCTACATTTTATAATAAAAAAAAAGTTTAATTAACTGGTGCTTTACTAATTGAAAACCATGCACCATAATAATAATTAATGCTAATTTTAAGAGCTTTTTCATCTAATATACATGTAAGTCAAGTGTAAATAAACGATGCGTTTTGTTTTTTTTTTGAATAAAAAGCGTGGAATTGGACGTTTTACCTGAACTATAGACAAGTTGTTTAAGTGGGGGGGGGGGGGGGGGGGTGGGGTTTTTTTTACTTAAACGTCCACTTAACCAATCTATCTGTTCCACTTGACCTTGAAAATGTTATTTTGTCAAATGGTATCGATTCGGAGATGACATCGGATATTAATTGTTAAGGAGGGCTCTGTTCTATTTAATAAACGTTCGTAGAAGAGTGGGAGGAGGGGGGGGGGGCGTTGTGTGGGTGATGAAAGGTGATAAACATTCGCGTTCAAAATTATACACGCGTTCATTCTCATCTTTCATTGCTTTCAAAATGGAAAAAAAAAAGCTAGTGACGGCATCAAGGGTTTATTTTCCTTCTAATCATAATGGATGGACGAGAGGTGGTTTCAGAAGGGTGGGGAATTATTTTGGTAAGAAAATGTTTACTGATAAACACCCTGTAATCGCTAATAAAGTGTTGATAAGAGGTTGTTTAAACGAGCGAGTGGGGGCGCTGCTGCTAAAAAAAAATTAAAGTTTTTTTTTTTAAAGATTTTTTCTTTTAAGTACACTAATAGGTTAATACTAAACCATTAGAAGATAAGACTGGTTTTTTTTATTATTTTATTTTAGATAATTAATAAATCATTTTTTTAACGAGTGCGATTTGGAGAATTTAGTTAACATGGCGCATACGTTTGCGTTAGGATATTTTGAATACGGTACATTGTACATGTAGTTTTAAATATCCAGTCAAGTCAATTCTATATTATTATTATTTTTAAAAAAAATTATTAAATGTCGTTTTTTTTTATGTTTGGAAATGGATTTTGTTACGCATTTTACGAGATTCTTTTCAATAAAACTCTGGTATAACGAACTTAAAATATAGCTCGAGTAGTAATTTTTTTTTTTGTTGTTGTTTTTCGCTGTATCGGTACTTCAAATTCACTAAAGCGAAGAATAGCCAAATTATTGTTTTCTACGTGACTATTATGAATTATTTAATTCTATTGATGTTTGTTTGACAGGGGAGGGGTATTAATTTCACTCCTTTTTTGCAGCCCGTGTATTTAACTTTAAAATTGAAATTTTTTGGTAGCTACAGTACTGAAATATTAATATCCCAAGTTTCAACATAGTAATTATTATTAATATTCTTTCCACTGACATAAGATTGATTAGTAGCCTAAATTAAGTATGTTCATATTTTTGATAGATCTGCATGTACATGTATTGCATAATGATCTGTACGCAATACTGTGTATAATTAAGATTTAAATGTTTATCTTGCTTTATGCAAACCACATTTTTACGTGCGAATTTCACTAATTGGCGTGTTAACACTTGGAGTATGATTAAGTGGGGAAAATTAAATTTATCTTAAGTTAAAAAAAAAAAATTATTTTTAAGTTTTCTTTTTTTTTTTTGTTGTTTAGTTTGTCAAAATTTTTAAAAATGAACTTACTTAGGCCTACAGAAATAATTTCTCATGCTAAAGTTTGACTAGCTTTTTTTTTTTTTTTTTTTTGGCAGTCGTAGTAGCCAAGTTAATCGTTGAAAGTACATGCATAAGTGAAAATCAAAATATAAATGACGATTTCTAAGTTTGCTTAAACAATTTTTTTAATATTAAACTAGAATAATATTTTTTAAAGCATTATAGCTGGGTGTCTGACGCATGCGTGGAGAGGGAAAGAGAGAGGGGAAAGAAAACGGTCAAAAACCTTTTCGAACAAATAAAAAAAAAAAAGAATTTTATCTAGTATCACTTAAAAAGCACCAATTTTTCTTAATTTTTTTACTGGGTGAATTTCAAAATACTGGAAAATAATAAATTAGCATTTCTCATTTCGTTAGTTAAAAAAAGAGCGAATAGAGATGTATAAAGGAGATGTGTGGGGGTGGTGGGTTGATGGAAGTGTCCGCTCTCATTTGCTCAACATTTGCCTTATGGCTGCCTTAATGGCCGAACAATTTTTATCGCCTTAATTAAATGGGAATTCGGTGAGTTGGATTTATAACTCTCCAAAGGAAAAAATAAAATAAAAAGCGTTAAAAAATGAAATAAGAGAAGAATTCTTCCCCCCCCCCCCGAAAAATGTGAGATTAAATTTAGATTATTTTATCGGGTGGCAGAAGTCAAAGTTTATTTTACGGTCGTTTATTATAATTTACGTTTTTTTTTTAATTATGAAAAAAATTATTCTAAAGCGAAAATAACATAAAAAAATATTTTTTTTTAGTTGAAATATTTTTATTTAATTAAAATAAATTTTTTTTTATTAGTAAAAATACAGTTTTTAAAATAAAAACATTTTTTATTTATTACAATCTTAACGATTCAGCTCGCCTGATAAAAGGTTTGGTCACTTTTCTTTTTTAATGCAACCTATTTTTTGACGGGCAACATTTGCATGGTAGCAAGTTTCTGATCTGAAGTTACCGTACTGATTAGCTTACAAAAAAAAAAATAAAAAAATAAATAAGAAAGATAAAAATGCAAGTTTACCAAGGCGAAAGCCAATTTTGATATTTAATTAACTGCTATTTTGATGAGAATTGCGTCCTACTTAGCACCAGAGACCCTGCTATAAATGGGCGCCAGAATTGAGTTGCAAGGTTTATTATCTTTGCAAATTAGATGTAGATACTAGATAAGCACATGTTATTTTCTAATTTTGTCATTTCGTCCCCAAAATGTCTGCGGCGTCAACTTGTCGATAGGTTTTCAAAGTAAAAAAAATTTAATGAGTGGAAAGAAGGGGGAGGAGAAGGCGCCGGGGCCAGGAAGCCGCACACTTCACAAATTGATATAGCACACCAAAATGTTTGACCGCGTACTAGAAACATTTCTTTAAGGGGGGGGGGGGGGGGGGGACCCAGGGTCCA
>JAQGAZ010000354.1:0-68434 GCA_034692225.1 Polydesmus complanatus | reverse complement strand
GCAGGACCACTTTAGGCTTTCGATGCCCTTGTATTGAAATGAAACCCTTAGCCAACACGATCGAACCGTTTCCGGCATGACCACTTTAGGCTTTCGATGCCCTTGTATTGAAATGAAACCCTTAGCCAACACGACCGAGCCGTTTCCGGCAAGGCCACTTTAGGCTTTCGATGCCCTTGTATTGAAACCCTTAGCCAACACAATCGAGCCGTTTCCGGCAGGACCACTTTAGGCTTTCAATGCCCTTGTATTGAAACCCTTAGCCAACGCGACCAAGCCGTTTCCGGCAGGACCATTTCCAGCTTTCGATTAATTCTATTAATTCACTTGTCATTTCATTATTAAATGCTATTAATAGTAGTTAAATAAATTTTATTAAAAAATGTGGTAACTGTTCTACCTGAAAAACACAAATTTTGAAATCAAATGAAGTTTAAATTTTATTGTTGTCTAATTTTTTAATTTGTAATAAAAAAGCAGCTATAATTCGAAAATTACAGCATTGTTTTTATTTTTTAAAAATTAGGCTTTTATTTTTGAACAAAATTTTTAACATTTTCTTAAATAACTAACAATAATTCTTGTTTCATAAATAGTAGTTTCTAAATATAAAGCTAAATTCTAAGCTAAATATAATATAATATAAAAATTTAGTACAAGTAAAAAACACTTATTAAAATTCATTATAAGATACACCTAGAGAAAACACAACTTTATGAGCACAGACAAATATAATTATTAATGATTTGGTTTAAGCCTAAGCACATGGTCAAAAACTCAAATCACGTGTTTCTTAATATCCGTCAAATTTCAATATATTAAAAAATCGTCCATCCATAAAAATTCAAAATAATTCGCATTACGGTACCACAATTCCATTATGTCTTAATTATGGGCAATTTTAAACCCAAAATACACAAAAAAAAAACCATGCGGTCACGACGTTGCCGGAACGTCATTGTGAAAACATGTGATTTTCAAAATCTTCAAAACTATCGACTATTTCAAACGCAGATGATGTTTGCTAGGATCATTGTTGAATAAGAAAATAATTCTATTTTGTCGAATTTTTAACAAATTTGACTCGAAAGCCATTTAAAAAAAAACATGTGGGAAAAACACATCCACACATTACCAAATCAAAGCCAGCTCTGACTCGCAGCGGTGGCGCTGGGTAGATAAGAGCGAGATTCGCTCTCTTCTGCTTTGTAGCTGGACTCCACCCTCTGACACAACGAATTTTATCACGGCTGTTTCGTGTTTAATAATAATAATAATACTGCACTATAATAATTATTTATATTGAATTTTCTATTTAAAATTCAGAGTGGTTCGCACGTGCGTGCGTCCCTAGCATTGGCGCACGTGCGTATTTAAACCTGGTCACCCACAAACAAACACCGGCTAGCGCTTTATATAGATAGATAATAATTACCAGTGTCGCAAATACAGTTAGTAGGCGCAGAACGTGAATTAAAAAAAATAAATAAATAAAATAAAAAAAGACATTGTTAATTTTTTTTAAATTATTTTGTAACTGTAGTAAATTTTTTTCATAAAAAAAAAAAAACTTAGCACCGCCCCTGCATAAAATCCTTATGGTAGGAGGCGGTGACTGTATACAGATGACGTCATTTGAGAAAGTAGCATTTTTTTTCGAAAAAAAGTAGGCGGTGATGTAGCCTCTACCGAGGTGCCAGTCAACGCCATTTTCTTTGTGATTGCATCTGTTGTTATGAATGATTTCTGTTGTTATGAATGATTTCTGTTGAATGATGTAATCGCAGATTGTATTTTGTTAAGCTCGGTTCATAATCAATTCTTAATTTGTATGTGTCCATTCCAATATCAATTTTAACGTTGAAATTATCCACATTAACGAGTTCCGGATAAGGATAAGCAATTTGACCGCATTTTCGTGTGGTTTCATCTAAGAAATCCAGGATTTACGAAAGGTTTATGATCTCCTCACATTAAGAGCAACAACAAAACCAAGGAAAATTAATTAAGGTATATCATTTTTTTAATTAATTTATTCTAATTATTACGGTTCATATTTGCAGTTAAATGGGGTGGCAAATGAATTTGTTGTAGTGGTGCTTTCGTAGATATAATTTTAATCGGAAATGTTTGAAATGAGTCACACATGTATCTCGAAAAAGTATTATGCAATACTTGAAGCACGAGGTTTTTTTAGAGTACAGTGTACATGTACATTTACATGTATTTTTATAAAATGTTTGTTGTAATGAAACGTTAGAATAATTCATTTAAAGAAGTCCATTTTTAACGTAAAACCTAATACAGGCCTACTGTATTATGAAAAAATATTTTTAAAAAAATCAAATTTCAGTTTAATATACTGTATTTAAATCTGAAAAACTAAAGTCGACTTTATTTCACGCTTCTGTAATTAAAAATATATACAGGTACGACTACTGTACTTGTATTGTAAAAAAAAATGTATCTTAAAACATAATAATAATATGTACTGTTTGATGTAGAAGTTTAAAAATTTTGATTCATTTTGTTTTAGTGCCATGGTAATAATGGCTCCAACCCGGCGTCGAGCAAATGAGGATTTGAGCGAAGACAAGAAGAAAAATTCGTCCGGCAATAAAGAAAGCGATGAGTACAGACAACGAAGAGAGAGAAACAATTTGGCCGTGAAGAAAAGTCGCAGCAAAACTAAAATGAAGACTCAGGAAACGTTGGAAAGAGTGAACAAGTTGAGAGCTGAAAACGAAAATCTTGAAGCCAAAATCAAGCTGTTATCAAAAGAATTGAGTTTTTTAAAGGATTTGTTTTTAGCGCACGCGGGCAGTGCGCACGGACAGTCGATACCCAACATAGATCCCAATTTATTTGCGGATGATCCCAGCTGTAGTACCAGTGAAGAAACTATTGTGACGGAAAATACAGGTCAAGAATACACAGTGAAATTGATTGTTAAAAACGAGTGAAATTTCTCGATAAAAGAAAAATTATTCTCATTCATGTATAGCATTTTCTCATTATTAATGTACAATCTATTTTTAAAATTTGAGTAGGGGGATTTGATATAAATTCGTTCATTATTTTGTTATTCAATGTGTTAGTTTTATCATTTACTTTCCGGTACTGTTTAGATACATGTATTAAGAAATTGAATTTGGGGGGAAAAAACGTTTACATATTTCACCAGGTTTAAAATAGAGATCGATGGTTTATCATTATTTGTTATAAGGTGTTTTTCCAATAAATATGTAATAAATTCACAATTTTATAAGAAATTCAAGTGTTCGAATTAAATGCTAGTTTTCATAATACAGATTGAGATTACGAACTAGCGATTTGTCGAAAATATTAGAGGAAAGCTGATTAACTTTTGAAATTTTTCCTTCATCAGCTCTTTGAATAACAAAAATAAGGGCCGTTAATTACTAGTCATCTGGTAAAAAAAAAAGTGGCAGTTTAAAACTTCAAAATGAGTTCAATTTAACAAAAAAAATTAATCTACAGTTGACACAATGTATCCTCACTAATAAAATGTTGTAGCTGTTCACAAGACAAATCAAGAGAGACAAGAGAAATCAAAATTATAAATTTTACAAAATACTTTTATTAAAATACATGTACACTGTAATTAAACAATTACAGTTGTACTGTACTTAATGTTACTTCAAAAAGAAAGTTCACAGATTTACCAAGAAAAAAAATTTTAAAAATGCGAAATTTCATCGCACAAAAATAGTTATTCGAACATGGGGATTTTTAAGCTGATGATTGTTATAAAATGACAAAAATTTAGAATTGAAGAGCTGCTTTTTAAGTAATGGAACACCAGAATCAATGCAGTGCTGAAGCCGAACAAGTTATTTTGTTCATTGCATTTAGCGTAGACCTATTTGTTTTTATTGATCTTCTGATTTTATGTCCCCATCACTTCTGTTTTCTACGGTTAACTCATTAACTTCATTAAGAGGTAATTCCTCCTTAAATTCCTTCGTACTGTACTTTTTTCTGTTTCGGACAAGGCTGGGCCGTACACCGCACCTGCAAGAGCGACGACGACGATGTTGGCTTTCAAAAGCTGCAACGATAATAATTATTGCAGCAGCCACTGCAGCATAATATTCTGCATCGCTCATCTTGGGGCACGGCTAGTTAAAACTTAAATTAAAAGTAGGCCTATTTAAATCTGTCTCCGCTGACGATGGGTCGACACATACTGATGATATTTCACAGTACTGTAGTCAAAAGTCGTTGATAAACTCAGTTGAATAAGTGTGGACGTGTTGGGCGGCATTCTGTCCTGTAAAGGTTCTTCGCCGCCCCGACCGGTCATGTGACTGAAATGTATTGTTCATTGTGCGTAATATTAAAATGCCGTTGTATGACCGGTGGAAATAAATAAATTGGTATTATAAAGCCAATTAGTTTTGGTTTTCATTGTTCCATCCTGACCGACCGAACTCAGGTGTATAGGAAATAAAGAGAAAATACGTCGTTCAACCACCTACTTAAAATTCATACGATGGCAAACCTTAATGCAATTGGTAGTTAGTTTAAATATAACTTTAGTTTTTTCCTTCTGAAAAATCAGGGTTTTGAGTTCTATTAATGCCGTTCTGCGAGTGCGATATATGAATATAAATTATAATGTTCCATAAACTGAAAAACACAATTTTACAACCAAATTATTAGGACTGGGGAAATTTGTATCTTACTACATGTCAACACTCCCCAGCCCATCATCGCTTATGTTCGGATATTTTTTGTGCAGCAAATTTTCGCATCCTGGATAAATTTGTGGAATTTCTTTTCAGAACACCATTTTTTTTTTAAGTTATTGACGTTCGTTTCCAATTAGATACACAAAATATTTACGACAAAAGCTTACATTAATAGTTTTAAGTTTCTTAATAAAAGTATTTTTAAAGTTTTATTTTGCTTGTTAATAGCTATTTTAAAGTGTTCGAATGTTTTAATTGTTAGGTGAAATTCGCAGTTAAGATTAGACTTCAAACACGTATACTAAATGACAAGTTACCTTTATTTTAAAATCTGCACATTTCTCAAACTTATATTATGACAAACAATCTGCAAAAAAGGCGACGCCAGCGCACCTGTAAACTTTTGTATTAATTCGAGTATATAAAGGATTTGACAAGCTTAACTTACCTCAATTTTATCACTTCGCTGCTTTTCTTAAGGTTCGAAAAGTCTTAGAGGACTTGAAGAGTCTTAGAAGACTTGGGATCCTGAAACGCCTAATCCGTAACATGATTTACAAACATGTACAAGTAATCAAAGTCTATAGCTATCTCAATTTTGCGTTCAAATTTTACCCTCATCCAGAGTCTTCAATTTTCTTAAATAATTAATTCCATTCCCAAGCTATTTCAATGTTGATTTTCGTTAAGCATTCCCCTCAAAAACGCATCTTCGCTTCAAAATTTTCTTAACCCAAACTTTTATCTTCACACCTTTTTTTTCTATCTTCTCTTTAGTTTTCAATCTTCTCCAAATCCCCAAAATTTTCACCCGCCCTAACGTTTACTTGCAAATCCCCAATCAAGCATTTTTTTCATAAATTAATTCTTCAAACTATCTTCGCACATTTCTTCCCTTCATCACATTCTTTCTTCAATGCCTTGTCAAAAATAAAATGGGTACAGTTAGAAAACACATCTCCAGAATCAAGCCGATTTTATTTAAATCGAAATAAATCAGTAAAAGAACACAAGTGTAATTAATGTGTGAAATAGCGACTTGTCACAGTAATTTCTCCTTACAAACTTAATTTTTAACAAGCTTTCATTTAATTTCGATGCAAAACCTCAGATTTTCCCTTCAATTATTAAAATCTTAGTTTCTTAAAATATTAGTGTCATTTTTTCTCATTTATCTAATTCTCTTCTAAGCTAAACAAAACGTTACCGTTATTACAATAGCCAACAACAGCTACGATTATTTTAAATGAGGGAAAGATATTATTTTTATGCTCGTCTCATTCACCAACTATTACTTAATGTGAAAATCTAGTTGGTTTGTGTATTTCCTCATCTAAATACACACTCGTTTGATTTTTTATAATATTTAAACGCTTGGGGAAAGAAAAAAAATGATGATGAAAAGTTCAAGGTAGATGAAAACGTGAATAAACGAGCCAACATCTACCAAAAGTCTAAAGATAGAGATTGAATATGAAACTTCAAGGGGGAACATAAGTCTGATAACTAAGAATTCTCATCTTATGTTTTGTATCAGTGGCGACCATTCAATAACGACCTGCAGGAGAGAGAACATCATTTATGAAATGATTGACCAATTAAATTGAATGTTACAAAAAAAAAAAATAAAGGAAAAGAAAATATAAAACGTCAATTATAAAAATAGTTGACGTAAATCTGTATTAGAATTCATAGCAATAACTAAGTATGAATTAAATCAACTTACGAGGGGTATAAGAGCGAGATCGAGATCTTGAATAGCGGCTTCTTCTGTTGTTGTTGTAATATGGTGATGGAGAGCGACGGTAAGACGCTGAAGAGTTACGATTACTTCCATATCCTCCTCCACCACCTCGATCCCCGCCTCGGTCACCACCTCTATCACCGCCTCGGTCGCCGCGGTCACCACGATCGCCTCGTTCACCACCACTGTTCGAAGATCTTCCAGAACTAAATTAGCAGAGATAAATTATCAGAACTAAAACGTGATCAAAATTAAAACAATACGAACTAAGTTGGTTTTCCCATATATATTCCAGGCGTCGGTGTGTGAGCTCTTTGCGTGATAGAATAATCAACTCGAATTCTTCGTCCATCTACTTCTAAACCATTACAACGCTCTTTGGCCTAAAATAATAATGAAACCATTATCCACCAAACCATTAATATTACTAAAATATCGTTATATTTTAAATGCTTTACAGCAGACTTTTAAGTTGTTTTAAGTATGAATTAAGAATTGTTTATCAATCTGGTTTAATAAAATAGCAAAATTTTGAATTTGTTGGCGTGTAATAAAAGCAACGAATAATAAAATATTAAAATACCATTTGGGCATCTTCACAATTTTCAAAATACACAAAAGAAAAGCCTCTAGATTTTCCAGTCTAAAACAACAAATTTAATAAACAAAAATTGCCAAATTAATTATAATAAATAAATAAATAAATAAATAGAAACGGACCTGGGCATCGTAAACTATTTGGACTTCTTCAACATTTCCATATTTGGAAAATACTTCTCGCAAATCCCTCTCTTGTGTGTATAAACTCAGACCAAAAATTCCGAGACAACGCGTTGGAGGTGGATTTTCCTTTAAAGATTATAATTAATTAAAATTATCAAAATGTGCTACTTAGTCGTTTGATTCGAACATACAAGACTTACTCTGTTGCCAACATGTCGCCTGCGATTCGACATTGGCGATCGGCTGTGACTCCTAAATATATTTATCTTAAATTAAATTACTATACCACGCATTGTTTCCCTCATTACAACTTACGATCTTCTTCGACGAGGAGAACGCGATCGGCTGCGATATCGATTGTTGTATTCCCGGTGACGTCGAGAACGTGAACGGCTTCTATTTACATAAAACATTAAAAAAAAAATCACGAGTAAAAAGAATGAACCTTGATTATAATAAGGTTAGCGGGCGTACCTTGAACGAGTATATGATCTTCTGTGCCTAGAATAAGAACGAGAACGTCTAGGGGAAGGTGATCGTGAGCGTAAGCTGGGCTCGCGTGAGCGTGAACGAGACCTGCCACGAGGAGTCATCGATTTGTCTCGGTTCGAATGATGTGATGGACTACGATCACGCTTAATCGAAATACTCCGCTAAAAAATAAAATAAAAATATATTAATTGATCGTTCGAAAAATTCAATACTTGTACTGCGACGCCAGTAATTTCAAATTACCGGCAAAAATCGGGTACAAAATGTTATTTAAATTAAAATTATTAAGATATTTGATATTAATTTATAACAAGCTAATTCTATAAATTCTCATTTAAACAAATCAATTTCATGAAATGTAGATTAGATTACATTACAATAACGCTAGAAATATTATCTTCTTCGGAAGATAAAATGATGCATGCGTTCAATTTCTTTTGTTTATAAATTTCTCCACTTGGCCGGATAAAATAAAAATCCACCTTGAGCTAGAATAATTTAAGATAACAAAGGTTCGACGCAGTGGAAACATACAAAATGGCGAAAGGCATAACGTTAGATCTCTTAAGATACAATTTAATTTAAAATTATAATTCCTTATAGATGCTATTAATTATACGTAAAATTTTAACTTACCTCACGGTCACTCATTGTTTGTCTATAATAATTATTATGTTTTAAAATGTTACACCGCTACCGGCAGTAGAAATTCTCGAACGAGGATCGGAAGCCTGCAACTCAACGAATAAAAAAATGGACGAAAAATGCGTGTTTCAGCAGTGTTGCAACTCACAGCGCGCCCAAATATTTTTAAAATTCTGAATTTGCATAAAATTATTTTTAAAAAAAGTGGATTGCATTGTCTAATTTGTAACCACATCAAATTAAAAGAAAACAAAATAAAAGTATTATTAACATCGTTTATACCGTCATTTAAAATAATTATAATTTCGTAAACACCTCAAATAAAAGAGCTGTGGACGAGAGTAGCGCGAAGTTGAAATAGTTTCCATGGTAACAGAAATATGACAACACGTGGTACACTAGCGACTTTTCGACCCTGAAACACGCTTCTGGAACTGCAGATGGTCAAAGGCTATTATAAGCGTGATACATAAACAGTTGTATCATAAATATATCATGATACAACAGTTTATGGTTATTCACTCTCATTTTAAGTTCTAGTAAATTAAATACACCAGCATTTTAAATTTAAAAAAATATACAGTATATTATAAATCAAATAGGCTAATACAGTGTAATGTCTCAAAAGTTAATAGATTTCTGAAGGCTTGAATAGGCCTTGGAAATTTTTACCTACCGGTATATTAATTTAGTTACCGGTAGTCCTTCAATAATTTATAACATTTTATTCATTTTTTTTCAAATTCACGATTTTAGAATAAGATTAGTTTTACCATTTTTGACTGATGGGCAAAAACCAAAAACAATACATTCCCAAAAAAATGATATTCCAGACCTCAATACCATGAACTTTTTTTTTTTTTTTTACAAAAATCAAGAAACTGTATAATCGAAGTGAATTTATAACATGACTGTACTGTATAATTTTGAGATTCTCTTTCGCTTTTATTTATTTTTTTTTTTTAGAAAAATTCATTATTTTGTTTTCTTTAACTACATATACCGGTAATGAAAAAAATAATAAATTGATTAAATTCGGTTATTGTATTATATACCGTCAATTTAATTTCACAAGTTTTTGATATATTTATATAATAATTTGATGATCATAATGAAAAGTGAATAAATAATGTGCAACAAAAAAATTCGTTTAGTTACACAAATGTGAGGAATGAAATCTTAATGAGTAATTTTTCAATCAATATTCGCGGAAACACGCAAAAATACTTTAAAATGAAACCCGAACACTCAAATCAAGCACACTGATGAAACGCAACAAAATGGATTATTTCTCAACCGAAAAGAAATTGCTTATACGATAATTATAATTATGATTTGTGCCGTAACAAGGAAGATGTGCAACCCGGAAGGAGTTATTATAATATGACAGCCACAGCCCACAAGCTAGAATTTACATAGAAATCGCAGAACTAAAATATTTAAGAATTTTTAATTCTCTAGGGCGAACTTCTCCATTGTTACGGCACCGTGGTATATAGAATATATAAATTTACGAGTTACTAAGTCACAATAGAAAAACACATGGTCTACTTTACTGTAAAGATTTCCAGAATTCAAAAAAAGAAAATGGATCGAAATAGTACAAAATAGAAATTGTAATGAGATACGGTTATCATAAAGTGCGACAACTAAAAATTTTCATTCGGCGGCTGTTACAAAAAAGGCAAATATGAGAACACAAACGTAGAGGAATAGTTCGTTATCATCTTTTTTAAAGTTATCATTCTCAAGCAAGAATACCAAATGGCAGAAATCACCGACTGTAAAAGCATGACATGAACGCTGTTTTTAACACCACATCCTTTAGTACCACAGTTAACTCTCCTCCGCGTTTTGTTATTGGTGAGTCCACACAAAAATTTATCGTTCCTCTAGTGCTTACAAAATGATACACTTTCTTCGTTTTTTACTCGGCTTTTTTCTCTGTCCGTTATTTAACTTGTTCTCGTCCATTTTACGAGATCGAATTTCCCTCATCAAGTCGAAAAAAACCTTAAATTTAAAACAAAAAATATAAATCAATTAATTTCGGTACAACTGACCAAAAATAACATTTTAGTTAGCGAACGCCTGTATTTCCAAATAGTAAAAAAAATGTTATCATTTGTAAAAGTTTGACCTCCGCCTTAACAGTAAAATTGGAAATGCTTTTAAAAATGCATAAGAATAATTTTAACTAAATTTATTTCTATTCCAGAATAATTGTTGTCTTTTAAAATAAAAGACTATCTTGACGATAATAAGACTTCCAGCGAACTCTCAATGTGCCTCACATAAGCTTAATTAGACTAATGTTAGCACGCAGCAGCAAAAATAATGGAATGTTTTATTGCGTTATGGCACATTATTTACACGCATCTGTGTGTTTACTATGTCTGCATACATGAATTTAATACGTGTTTATACTTTCGATAAATTTTTAGCTCATATAAACAAACATAAAAGAGTACATAAACTGGGTCATCGTTTAATATATTTAAAAATATACTGGCAGTTTGATTACGTACCTTATCAACATTGGCTCGAGTTTTCGCTGACGTTTCAACGTAAGGAACATTCCACTGTCTCGCTCTCGCTTGTGAATCTGCCAGAGAAACTTGACGTTTTTCTTCGAGATCTGCTTTATTCCCGACTAGTAAAAATGGAATGTTTTCGTCGTTTTTCACCCTTAAAATTTGTTCACTAATAAAAATATAAATTTAAGAATAAAAACAAAAAACTGAAAATAATAAAATAGAAATTACCGAAATTCTGCTGTTGATTGAAACGATTCCGCTTCGGTAATAGAAAAAACGCACAAGAATCCTTCTCCACTACGAAAATAATTATCTCTGATGGCAGCGTAATCTTCTTGACCAGCAGTGTCCAAAATATCTATTTGAACTTCTTCTCCGTCCAAAACAACTTTTTTTCTATAAGAATCTGCCTTAGTTGGTTCATAATCTTCCACAAACTAAATGTATATAGAACAAACAAAAATTAATTATCACCATTGAAAATAAAAAACCGGGGGAAAAAAAAGATTGATTATTCATTATTCGACTCCTCCCCAAAAAAAAAAAAGGATAATTCGCAGACTATAATCGTGATCAAAATATTGATTAATAACATTAGAGAAAAGCCTATTGTAATGGAATGATCGTTAGCTAGTTCATCTTAATTTAATATCCTTCCTGCCAGCACCTTGAGTAACGAACCGACGCCCATTAACGAGCACGAACGTACACCAAAGTATTAAAACGTATAGAATAACAATGATATTATAAAAGCTGTATGTTTTATTACCTCGTCGTACATAAACTGCAGAGTTAAAGCAGATTTGCCGACACCTCCACTGCCTACCATTATAACCTTGTGCAAAGCCTGTTGAGTTGTCTTTAACTTTGACATCTTGACAACGTAGATCTTAAAAGAAAAGAAAAAAAAGTAGATTAAAAATAATTTTTAGGAATGAAACCAATACGCGCTGAAGCGGTTTCGGGCCATTGTGACAGATCTAGGTATTGATAAATGCATAATCTTGTAAACAAATTCGTCAAATCACAGTCGTGTAACTGCTTAAACAATTCCATTTGTTTAAATATTGTGTAATTATTTATTTGGAATGTATAAATTCCTGCAATATATTTTGATACTGAGAAAAATGTTTTATATCGAACAAAATCTGAGAAACGAAAGAATAATATTATAATGCAATCCTGACAGCAGCGGTGAAATCGCCGAAACACAAGTTTTAAAAAAAATCAATATTTTCTCATCATCAGCTGTTTATGACTCAAATATTAAAATCAATTAAGATACGAGGGTAACAGCTACTTACTTATCAAATTTGTGAATCAGTGGACGACTTTGTTAGGCTACAGTGCAGATTAACAAATTCAACATCAACTTGCGAAAGAATTGACAAATAAACCTTCCAATAATTATTATTGAAAGTACGGATCTTTAAGAATCCAAATTTTGCCCTGAACTAGTCGAGTTGTTTATATTTAACTTTACAAGACAATGAATCATTGGGAAAATCTTGACAATATACTGTGCTGTAAATCGATTAAGCCTAAACAGTTGGCAAATCATGAGTAACTGGTAGCAACCACTAGTCGCTAATGTTTTCAACAATACCATTATTTCATATCCACCCAAAAGTACAAAATTTAATTAGACTCGGGCATTAATAAACTAATTAATACTTACAATGAACACAATGTAGGTTTAGCAGTTTCACGATATTATCTTCTAATTGAAATTATTCACAGCAAACAAAATAATTACGAAAATGCAAGCAAGCTATCACCACCAAAAAGCCTTTTTATATCGAAAAGCGGATTTGCGCTATAAAGCCGTTCGTATGAATCCTCCTACGCCCCAATGCATTTGACTCATAATAAAAGCGAGAGACCTGCGGGTAGCGACATCTAGTATTCAATGATAAACTCTTTAGAGAACATGGAGCACCAATACAATTGGAGTTTCAATAATTGCACAAACCAAATTCTTCTAGTTTGCCATTTTGTTTTCTAAATTTGTGTGTAAATTTTTGTTTTCTTAAAATGCAATTTATTAATTTAAGAGCCTTTAATTTTATTTAAAAATACATAGCAAATTGATCATGTTTATAAACAATTGTAGGCCTAAGCTAAAATAGATTTTATTTTGCAAAATTTAATTGTACAATAAAATTTATGCTATCCATAAAAATCAAAATGGCTTCTATCCTGTTGTTTGCAGGAAATGACGTTCGTGCCCTACTGTAGCCAGTGTCAGTCTAGGTGAATCATCTGTGCGAGGTGGTAGACGTGATTAGCAGTCTCGTGACAAGTTGCATTACTTCTTAAATTATTACTAACTTGTTTAAAATAAAATCTTTACGTTCTTGCTACTTACATTTTGTTCATTTGGTTTAACCGGTCATCATGTTTTCAAATAATTTATCAAAACTAAAGACGAATTTAAGGCTAACCGTCAGCAGATTAAAGTTGTTGGAAAAGAAGAAAACTGAATTGGCCCAGAAAGCCCGCAAGGAAATCGCCGACTATTTATCATCGGGAAAGATTGAAAGAGCTCGAATTCGAGTGGAACATATAATTCGTGAAGATTATTTAGTGGAGGCGATGGAACTAATAGAAATGTACTGTGATCTCTTATTGGCTCGTTTTGGCCTTATTCAACAGATGAAGTAACTTTTATTTTTGCTCATTCAAAGTTTACACTTACTAATAAAGCATTTTATTTTTTTTAACAATGTAGAACTCTAGACGAAGGATTATCCGAAGGAATTTCAAGCTTAATTTGGGCGGCCCCGAGATTGCAGACGGATGTCCCCGAGTTGAAAATAATTTCGGATCAGCTGACTCAAAAATATGGCAAACAGTATGCGTTAGCTTGTAGAGACAATGCTGTATCCACCGTCAACGAAAAACTGATGCATAAACTGAGCGTGGAAGCGCCTAAAAAAGTTTTAGTAGAGCAATATCTGGTGGAAATTGCCAAGAGTCACAACGTCCCTTATGAACCAGATCCTGAAGTGATGCGTGAAGATGAAGTTCTGGGGGCAGAAGCTCTTCTCATCGATCTAAATTTGCCTGGTGCTCCAGGAGGACGTCCCGGAGGAGGAAGTGGAGGCGGTGGTGGAGGACATCTTGAAATTGGGTTCATTGGAGCTCCTCAACAAATTCCACAGCCGCAACCGTATTCTCCATTTACTTATCCACCACCTGTAAGTGTTTCAATTATAATTAAGAGTTTGTGGGTTTAAATTTGTTCTTAATTTCAGAAAACAAATCCCAGTTCTTCTCAAATTGGGGCTGAAAAGCCTCCACCTTTGCCTCAAGCTCCACCTGCTAGCGCTCCTTATCCTTCACTAATCAACAAGCTGGCATTAGAAACGAACAATTACAATAATGGACCACATATAGATGATATGCCCGTACCTTCTTATGATGATGTTATTAAGCAACAAGTAAACAAAATGATAATATAAATATATGTACTGTAGTTGCCTTCTATAATTAAATTTTTTAAATAGGGCTTTCAACCTCCAGAAGCTCCAAAACCGTTGCCTTTGCCAAGAGGAAAAACAACAATCGACACTTTACCAGAATTGCCAACTGTTCCAACTGGCAGTTTATCAACCGATGTTGGAGGAAGCACAGGAGATGATGTTGATTTTGACGACTTGGCTAAAAGATTTGAAGCCCTAAAAAAGAAAAAATAAATTAACACTCTACTTAAAGATCAAATACAGTACTACTTCACAAATTTGATTAAGAACTAAATATGATTATATATTTTTTTTTGATACACGTAGCGTAATAATAGTTTCCAAAAAATATTAAAAATTAAACTTGAATATTATGAGAGAACATATTTTTATTTAAAAATTGTTTTTTTTTTAAATTTTTCTAAAAAAATTATTTCATTCACGTATTTATCTTACGATTTAAGATAAATTTATTCCGTTAAGAAAATATTTCTAATTTTGTATTTAATAATTAATATCGATCAGTTGATTCTATTGCGGTAAAATGTCAAAATTGTTTGTTCGTTTTTTATTAATAAATTTAACTCATTTAATATTTTAACTAAAACTTCTTAAATTACTTTTTTTTTAGTGTAAACTGGCGGAAAATAACACTCAAAAGAAAATTGATGGGATAAATCTCAATACTATGTCATGCCATAGTAAACGCTTTAGCACGTAATGTCGCTTTACAATGATTTTTGTATATCGGTGTATACGTTGTAAAATACACTTGTATCAGATCAACTATTAAGAAGTGGTTTTCAAAACGTGCATTCAATTATCATCATCATCACTATCTGTTGCATCAGAGTCCTCGTCAGTGATAAGACCTGTTGAATCATCTTCTTCCTTTTCGCTTTCATCTTTTTCATCGTCTGAGATGCCATACTTAAATGTGTCTTCTTTTTCCACTTCCGTTACGTTTAGCTATTAAAATATAATAATATTTAGCTTAAGTTAGTTATGAAACTTATTATTTCATTTAACATTACTTTGAAGTTTTCTTTAAAATCGCTATCAACATATGAATCCGACTTTAAATAAACACCGTAAGAATAAACGCCTACTTTATCAGGGGCTGTAATTTGTAGAGTAACCTAAAAAATCAAATGCATATTATACAGTACTGTATTTGAAATGTTTATATTGAAATACAAGTTTAAGAAAATACCTCCTTCTCATCGACCAAATCAGTAATAAAAAATGGAACTGTCATTAATAAATGTTTTTTTATGTCTACTATATATAACCACCAATACTCCTGTTTATCCTATGTATTAAAAAAGAAGTTTGTCAAATATTTAATTTCAGAATATAATAATAATTAGTTTCTTACTTCAGAAAAGAACGGACAATGTACAGTGTGGGAAATACGAGATTTTGACTCTGGAATCTTTTCTTTATGAGAAATCTTTGATTGTAATTGAGCCCATGTCTCATCTTCCTCTTCGGAATCTTCCACTTCCTTAACTTTATCCTCCTCTTTACCGCCGTCACTTTGATTATCTTTACTGTCTTGACTTCCGTCATCTGAAATGTCACTTTCATCTCCTCTATCAGTTTTACTCGAAGAAGGTTCATTTTGCTAATTATTAAAAACATTATTATATTGCCGCATTAAATTAACGATAAATTTTTAAAAAAGGAAGTTACATCTTTGCTAGTTTCTGGTTTCAATTCCTGTAGAGGCTTTTTAGAAAATGACTTAAGTTTCTTTTTAGGCTTTGATGGTTTGCCTTTTCTTTTTTGTTGCTTTTGCCATGCTGGGGGCTTTTTCTTCGCAGCTGCAGCATCTCCTTCAACAGGTTTTGGCTCTGTTAATAACTAAAAGAAAAATTCTACAAAATTATAATAAATAAAAAACAAATATTTAATTTCAACTGCTTTACGTCGTCATTGTCCTCTTTCTCTTCTTTAGCATAAAACGTTTCCTCCACTGGAGATTTTAAATCATTTAACAACCTCTTCCTCGTCAATTTGATAGTCACTGTAACAGTTGCACCACAAGAAATAGTCGTCGATTTTTCATCTCCCAACACTAAAAAAAACCAAAACTTTAAAACTGAACCTTGAAAATTAAACCCCAAATTTACCTTCAGCGCTCACGTTCATGTCAATGTGTGGCATCTGCCAACACACCTTCATAACGTCATCAAATTGCTCTTGACTTAAACCCCGCAAAATATCTCTTCTATCTTCATAAGGCAAACGAACTAAGTCACGCAACCGATTTATCGTTTTCTGAAAAATAAATCGTTAGCTACACTTTGCCTACTCAGTAAAACAATTGAAAACAAATTTTACATTTTTCCTATGGAAATGTTTCAACATGTCTTCGTGAATATGTGGCAATTGTAAAACAGGATGTTTATTTTCCCAAAGTGCTTGAACTATCATCGGGCATAATTTAATACAATTTTCTATTGTGTCCAACGGTGGCATTGATTGAGCTGTGTTAACATCAAAAATAGTAATTTTTAAAAAAAAAAAAACATTTTAAATAAAAGTCTTTACCATGACCACTTAAGAAAATAAATATCATCCTAGCAACGCACTGAACCAATTCATTAATTAAATATGGGCATTTATGCACAATGTACAGACGATCTAAAATTCAGAAAAGCTATTAAAAAGTCAAATAATTTAAATATTTCATTAAATACCTTGTTCTAATGTATTAGAAGGTAAAGCCAATCGTGAAAGGTGAGCAAATAGAATAGCTCGAGCTTTAATACTATAAGGAAAGCTTAAACAAGGCTCTTTGCTCTTTCCAAAATTTGTAAACTCTTTCAATAGCTATTATATTTAATCAAAATCAATAAAAATAAAATGATTTGATGAATTGGTTAAATTTTACCACTGGAACTTCATCATTATCTGTAGGCCTTTCAATAATTTCACTGTTATGTGATTTATCAAATTCGAATGAACCAGCAATAATTGTGATCACTCCTGTTCAAAAACATTCTCATTAATAAAGGTAATAAAATAACAAAATAATTAAAATACAAACTTTTTAATGCCATGCGTGGAGTTTTATTAATGTAATAATAATATAGTTTAGTAGTTTCTAGCAAAACTTTATCGCCCCCAAATTTTATTGATCTTCTCCACCAAACTCCAACAATTATTGGCAACGCAACCATAAATACCAAAGCATATAAACCGAGAACCCAAAACGAATTTTCTTTTTCAACAATCCAAGAAGGAAGTGCAATTCCAAACGACATAACTACAAAGATATTTTTTAATAAAATGAAAAATCAATTAAAATACTTAAAAAAATTAACCTCCTGGCCCATCGGGATTTCCGTACATTTCCCAATTTTTTCTAGCTTCATCGTCGGTAAGCCTAAAATCAAATAATATTGAATATCTCAGTAAACAATATATAAATCGCAACAATTTACGCAGCATGAGCTTTTGTTAATTGCAAAAATTTCTTAGGATCGCCAGTATCTTTATCAGGATGGTACAGTAAACTCAATTTACGATAGGCTCTCTTTATTTCCGCTTGGGATGCTCCCTAATCAAATCACGCAGTTCAAATAGTTATCAGAATTATGGCAGTAAACACAAAAATATACAAAAAAAATAAATAAATAGAAAAGCTTTACTCTATCAACTTGTAATATATCGTATGGATTCCAGTCCACATAATCCCGTTCCAAGTGAGCTACCTTGTAAGCTGTAGCTAAAAATGCTATCCACCCAGCTATTATTAAAAACTCTCTAAAATAAACAAAATAAATTAAATTAATCATAACTAATAATAAAGCACAATAATTACGTTAAATAAATTTTCCATTTTTTTAACGGTTCGCTCGATGTCAATCGGTTTTGCTTCACTTGACATGGTTCACAATGACACTTGTTCAACGAAACTCCCTCCTCTAAAATCATAAACCAAAATTTTTAGCACGTTAATAATTGCACATAAACTCCATTTCAAAACTCATCGTAATTAACATTTAGGATTTAAAAAAACATTATTTAAAAGTAAAGGTCAACAAACCCTCACGCTTGCTCAAAATTCCTTAGTAATATTTTGATAGCATACAAGTTGCAAAATATATTTTAATATAGTTAACCAACCTTTCTTTCCTCTTTTAGGCCACAAATAGTACGAAATGGGAATGAGAATTAGCGCTAGGAATGACAACAAAAAGTAAAAAAACGTTCCACCACTTTCATCGTATTGAAATTTTGACCCTGCCATGTTGGCGGCGGGCATGTGGCATACTGAATCAGCTTCTACGGTCGTTCCGTTTTTTAAACAGAACCCACATACATGTAAGTCATTAATATGCCGTCTGCTTACTCAAAACCATTTCATAACCACAATTATTTTTTGAAATATAAAATGTATACTATTATTTTATAAAATAAATTATCAAATAATTTTTAATAATTTTATCCAAGCAACGGTTTATAATAATTTAATTTTTTTATTGATAACTCCGCTGACGTCACGATATGAATGACGAAAACTTTACCATGTGGTTTTTCGACCTTGAAATCGAGGAAAACCTTGAAATATAAAATTATTTCCTCATCAAAAATGATATCAGGTGAATTACACATTTAAAACATGCTTCTGTAAGTATGAATAATTCGTTTTAGTGCAAATAAGTAAATATTAAAATTAATAAACTTACATTTCATTCTTGTTTTTAGTAAAACTTGGCGTAGTACCGGAACTCAGATTTTAAAACTTTCATTAAAGTCGTGTAATAATTTTAGATTTCAAAAGAAAAGTTTACATTTGACTCAATCAGCTTTATTTAATCTTCCTGAACTTCCAAATCTAAATTTTATTAATAAAAAATGGGAACATTCAGAAAAAAAACTACTAGGGTATGTTATTAATAATAATTATGTTGAGCAAAAAAATACTTATAAACGCATTTATCACGCATAATATAAAGATATTCAATGCAGCAGATGTACGACATTGTTTATGATGTTGAAAAATACTCTGAATTTGTCCCGTGGTGCAAAAGCTGCGTGGTAACTCAAAGGTCAGACCAATACTGGTTGGCTGATATGACAGTCGGGTTTGGCCCTATAACTGAAACATTCGAGTCTCATCTCATTGTACGTCCTGATTTAATTAAAGTAAGCAGCATTTAAGAAAATCCATAATTACGTACGGTATAATTATATAACACCAAAATAAATTTTGTAGGCCGAATCTAAAGACGGAAAGGTATTGAATCATATGATTACACTTTGGAAATTCCACCGAGGACTTCCTGACAACAAACAATCCTGCATGGTAGACTTTTACGTTTCTTTCCAATTCAAATCCATTATTCACAATAAATTACTATCATCATTTTTCGATGAAGTTGTCGAAAATCTGTCGATCGCTTTTATTAAAAGAGCAGAAACAATTTACGGACAGCCATCAATTGAATATCAAATTATTAGATAACGGCCCATTTAGTAATTATATTAAATAATTATTACATTTTATTAGAGTTGTCTTTATTTTAATCTTTAAATAAATGAATAAAATACAAATATATTCTTTAGCATCGAAGCGCTTAATATTCGAAACAAAATCTAAAATTAATTTTGAACCAAAAATGTTTAGAAAATAAAATTGTTGAGGTATTATACGAGGTTAAGTTTATTTATGCCTTTAATTATGTTGATAATATCGAAGTAGCTTAATTTGATCAAAGTACCATTGGGGAAGAAAATGTCATCGATTTTCTACCATTTTTAATATTACGAATAGAATCCCTAAATAAATTATTTATTAATATTAAAATAAAATTTCAAATTATAAAAAAGGCAATTTACCTGGGAGCAAGAGGAGTATGTACCAGTTTACCTTTGCCCATTGAAAGTCTACGCTCGTTTACTAATAAAAAAAATTAAAACTGAAATTTTTAAACTGTTGATAAATTAATTTAAAACAATTATTCTTTACTATGAGTTTCGTGAATGTCCATAGATGTATTTTCAGGTTCGATCTTTCTATTCCAATAATCTTCCGGAATGGTTAGCAAACGTTCCATAACTGCGGCTTGTTTTTTAGTTTCTGCATACATAACAGCTGGTTCAGGATCAAGAGACGAGTAGCCAACAATTGTTGGGCCAAAGATTTTAGCTAAATTTGATGCTGGCATTTTGCAATCTTTAGACTCTGCAACTCTATAGTTAAAAATTCCAATGTAACAAGGTAATAATTATATTCGTGAGTAGAAAGCAAAGCAAAAAAAAATTAATGCACCTTCGCAAGTGTAAAATAAGGAAAGCGAGAGTATCTGAATTTGGCTGCGGTAACTGGTTAATTGCGTCATACATTCGATTGATGTCGGTACATTCTATAATAGTTTAATGAAATCGATAATTAAATACTGTAGTAATAATAATTTACGGTATGTTTTTACCAGCAGCGTTAACAAAATCATTCCACTTTGAGTTGACAATAAGTGGCTCTTTCAGGGATCTTAAAAAGTCTTTTAGGCAACCACAAATTGAATGAATATCTTGGATTCTGGACTGTATTAACACGTCATAATGAAAGTTACCATTTTATAATAGATAAATTTAACTTTTTTTTTTTACTAGATTTGGAACTCCTTTGCCCCGAAGAAATTTCTCTTTTAAATCTTTCACATCTTTATCAGAACCTGGTACTCTGTATATACCTAAGTCTTTCAGTCCCCGAGATTCGATTTCGTTGATGCAATGAATAACAATGGCCGGAATCATTGGAGTAGTTAAAGGGGCAAAGTCAGCAATAACTCCCTATAATTAAATATAGAGATTTTAATATAGAGAAAATTACAAATACCGAATTTTTTACCGGAACCATTTTTCCTCTAGAATTTGGGGTATTTACAGCAGATATGCAAGGTAAAGGCACTTTATCTCTACATTCAATATGACAAACAGCTCTGCACTCTAAATTAATTGTGCACTGTATTAATAACGCCACCTTTTATAACGTAAATTGAGATTTTATTACCTTTGCATCTAAAAGCTGATTTACCAAAACTAATTTTTTTCCCACACTTAAAACAAAAAAATATTATACAGTATTATGATAACATTTAAATTTTAAAATTGCTTGTTCCTTACCGGAGTGCATGTTTCTGGTTTAATAATCGTTTTGGAACAGAAATCGTGCCTACGATTCCCAAGTTTGCTAACTGAAACCATTTTCTCAATAGTGGAATACCTACAAAAGCTTTAAATTTTTAAAAGAATTAAATTAATTTAAAATTTACAATTTGCTACCTATTTTTTTGTTCAGGAGTAACACATTTTTGATCGGTTGAAAATATAGATTCTTCTACTTCATATAAGCGAAGGTTAAAAAATTTATTTATTAATAAATAACAGATTTTTACCATTTATATTTGGGTAAATGCCCTTATCATCAGCAAAAAAATTCGTAGATTCACTGCAACTTTTATTAAGAGTTAATCTGGGTTCACTGTAATTTCGTCGAATTTCATTATCAGGAAAAGTTATAGTTGTATCGCCAGAAATCTAATAAAATGAGTTAGCAAAACGCCATAAATATCTTTTTTTCATTTTTTTTTACAAAAAATAAATAATTTACTGACTTTGCTTTTTTTGGGGGGTGTTATATTCATTGGTGGGGCACTTGGGTGTCGTTTATTTTCTGAATGAGACGTTCTAACACTAGTTCGTTTTTCTTTTCGCACTTCTTTATGATTACTTTCATCAATATTGTCGTCTGTACGGTCATAGCTAAAATCGTCAGATGAATTTGCTGATCCACTTGACTCATTAATTGTTGATAATCTAAAAAAAAAAATTTTAGTAAAAAAAAAATTTTAGTAAAAAAAAAAATGCTGCAAAAAAACGAAAAATAACTGTTGTTACCTTTGAGAATCTTTATAATTTGATTCAAAATATGTGGCGTGCAAAAATGCTAATTTTTCTTTTGTTTCGTCATTTATGCCGTTGGGATCGTTAGTTAGCAGGACTCTCGCCGAATCCACTTGACGCTCCTAAAAATTGAAGTACAAAAATCAGTGAACAAATTCCGAAACAACCATTGTAAAACTTACCAAATAGTCCCGTTTGTGCTCGGCATCTATCCTTCTTTTCATTTCTGCTTCAAATGACATTCTAAAACACAACATCTTTTATTAAAACATCTTGGGTAAAGCACTTTAAAAATAAATTACTGAGTATGCGCTAGTTTTGTTTCAATTTCATTTTTGTCTTTGAGGACTCCGGCGTAAAGTTCCCGTACGTTTTGTAATTCCAACTCGGCCTCGACACACCGTTTGCGCATTTCTTCAAAACGGCTTACAATGGTGTACATTTCTTTAAATAAGGAAAAGTGTTATGTTTTTATTCATTCGAGATAATAATTCAATTTAAGTACCATCATAATTGCAACAATACTCTGTACATTTGATGCCGGCCCTGCACAGATCATCGTACATAATCAGCGGCGGTATTTTGGATTCCATTATTTTTCTACGTCGTAGTTTGAGAAACAATCATAATAGACGGTTAACGTTCAATGCAATACTATTCTTATTAAATATAGATTAAAGTATTCGTTTCAAAGTCAGTAAGCCACGTCAAGCGTGCTTTTATAAAGTTAGATGAATTAAAAATACTTACCTATTGTTGCTTAGATGTTAAACAAATGCATAATTATCATATTTTCCCTTGTTTGAAAATACCTGAGCAACTACCTTTCCAAACCGAAACGTTTTCAAACTGAGTCTTTCCTTTTGCGATCAGCCAATAGCGCATTATCATGTGAACTAAGCCCCGCCTTAAATTCTGTGATTACGGTGGTTTACTTCCGGTCATGGGCATTATACCGGATGTTCTCAAACATAATTCAAAGTTCCAATTTATCAGTAATAAAATTAATTATTTTATTCTAATGCTATAATATTATTTTCACATCTCTTTTTTTTAGGTTAAAACGTAGACCTACATGCATATATTTTTCATGTACATATAATTTATTAATTCATACTACATGACACTGTAAAATTAATACTGCTGGTTATTTTCTGTATTTGAGCTAAAAAAATAAATTTTGTTGAAGATTACAGTGTGGGCTAGCTACTATTCAATACTGTACCGGTATGTAAAAAAAAAAAATTAAACCAACCACACAGAATAATTACCATTACGGTATTTTATAAAATTACCAAATTTCCAGTACATTAAAGATGCAAACTAAGCTTCTTTAAAGTTATCAGCAATTGCCAATGCGAATTAAATAATGTCCTTGTCAAAAGTATTAGAAAAGCATTTTTTTATACAGCATTCAAATTTTTTATAAATTTTAATATCTTCGTGATTCAACATGATTAACATTCGGTTAGTGGGAAAAAAGTTAAAAAAATATGTGGTAGTAACCTGACAACATTAATAATAATTATTATAAAACATTTGAAGCTGTTGGAATTTTAATTTTGATTGGTGGAATTAATTTAGCAACGTCTAACGCAGAATCCATTTTTTCGTCTATCAGTTCAAGATTACTGTTGATTTGCCTTAAAATAGGTCCGATTTCCTGGACAAAAATCATACTTTAGAATTAATAATAACGGGTGAAATTTTCAAAACAGCATCTTACTTGAATTTCACTTTGACATTTTACCAATTGGCTAGACATAGAATTAATTTCTTTAATAATGTAATCATAAGGCTGACGAGCTGCAGTTGTAACTCTTCTTCCTAACATGGCATTTCTTTCTCCTTAAAATTACAAATATTGTTAATTAACAATTAAAAATTAAATACGCAATTAAAACTCACTGAGTTTTTTGTGCAATAACCTAAAATCGAAAACAATATTTATATTATAAATAATTAACTTATTATCATTAGTAATTCCTACGAATGATGCTGCAGCCCAGTTCTTTTTTCAAAATTGGAAGTGGCAGAACTGTAATTATCAACTCGTAATGTTTGTTGCTTTACAATGTTTCTGTACGACGTATTGTCTAATAATATAAAATATAAATACGTTTGTAAAAAAATTAATCAAACTGCATGAATGATGTGCCTGTCACTATTTCTTCTTCGGAAGATTCTGATGCTTCTCCTAAAACTACTATGGCTTCACGATCAGCTGTTCGCCGAGGCACTTTTACCTAACAAACAAAATTATTATGTCATATACAGTAGATTATGTTAGAAGCCTTAAAAGTAAAAGAGTTACTGTAATAATTATTACGTTAATATTTGAAGAAATAGGAAAAGCCGGAGACCATTTAGATGGAATAGGTTCCGTTGTTTCCAATTCTTCGTCAGATTCAGAATCTGAAGCTTCTCCAATTAAAATCTTCCCCTTGAATTTCGCCATTTCTACTTACCGGAGGCCCGTGGAACGGAAGTCTACTTTTTTCTGTAAAAAACAACATGCAATACGCTAGCCCAAAATGCACAACTCAAATCTTTCGGCGTTTTTTTCTTTTTTTTTTTTAAATTTAACCTTAACGGCTTTTGCAAAATATTTCTATTTTATTTTTAAATTAAAATTAAATTATTTGCTTAAAAATAATAAAATAAAAGAATTTATTTATCGTAATAAAGTTTTTAAAAAATATAAAATTAAAATGTTTAACAAAATTATTCTGAGTCACCGTAACTAATATTCCCACACCTACGGTAGAAGAAAGGTTTGTAGCTCTTTCCCCCCGAACAATTTGATTAATTCAAGTATTATTCATAAAATTGTTTAATTTATAAGAATAAACTTGAAGAACAACACAATTTACAGCTTGGAATATTTAATGTAAGTTTCAAATGTATATTTTTAATTTAATGTATAGTACCTAAATGTAGAAAGACGGTTTTATATTAGTCCTTGGTTTTACGTTTACTACACTGTACTATACATAATATTTCAAATTATTTTTAAACTAATTTAGAAGTTAATATAAAGATTTGAGATATTTTTGGATTGAAACATGCCATCTGTAACTCCTGAAAGACATCCCGACAGAACTCGTCGCCGAAGAAATAAGTCTGACAACAGCAGAAGTAACAGCCCCGTATCAACTAAAAGGTCGAAGCATGAGAGTTATTCACGAAAGGTAGCCTACATTATCGTTAAATTTGTTTGATTATTTTTTAAAGTTTTATTTTTATTATACTGTATTTTATTAGTTGAGTAATTGGTATGTCTTATTTTAGGATAAAGATAAAGTATACGTGCGAGATAATTCTAAAAGAGATGCTAGAAATGAAAGATCTGATGGAAAAAAGCACAGACAAACCAAGGATAAGGGACAAACTGAAGAAAACCGTCATAGGTAATGAGCACTACAATTAAAACGGCTTGTAGTTGTCTATTATACTGTATTTATTTTTTTAGACGAAGTTATCGCAGCCGATCAAGATCTAAATCGCGAGAGCACGTAAACGATAGAGCCGGGACTTCTCATCAAAGCTCAAATTCTCATCGAAGACCTACAAATAGGTTTTTTTAAAAAAACTATTTCACAAATGTAGTTAAATTAACTTATAAATAAATTAATTAATTTCAGAGATCATGAAAAATCGAAGACAGATTTTTCACGAGTTGTGATAAAAGAAGAGCCTGTTAGCGATGATGAAGGTCGGCGACGCCGTCACAATAACAGAAGACCACATGATGAATTTAAAGTTAAAAAGGAGCCGCATGATGGATCAACAGATCAAACGTCGCACGGAGAAGACAGGGAAAATAAGGAAGAAAGTCCTCAATTGCCTAAAGAAAAGCCGAACTTTGAGGTATCAGGAAAATTAGCAGAAGATACCAACGTTTTCAACGGTTATGTAATTAAATATAACGAACCAGCAGAAGCTAAAAAACCAGCCAAAAGATGGCGATTATACGTTTTTAAAGGAGAGCAATCTTTGCCAATGATTGAAATTCACAGACAAAGCGCTTATCTTTTAGGGCGAGTTCGTAAAATTGCGGATATTCCGATTGATCATCCTTCGTGTTCAAAACAACACGCAGTTTTACAATATCGAGCTGTCCAATACACTAGAGATGATGGAACCTTGGGGCGTAGGGTCAGGCCCTACATTATCGATTTAGAATCAGCTAACGGGACATTTGTAAATAACCAAAAAATTGAACCCAAGAAGTATGTAGAACTGCTTGAGAAAGATGTATTGAAGTTCGGATTTAGTTCCAGAGAATATGTTTTGCTTCATGAAGGATCAACATCGGATGAATATGAAGATGACAATGTTGAATTTGCTGAAGTTGATGATTCGATTACAGAAACGAAAGAAGAAGTAAAACAAGAGTAATTTTATTTCATTTTCTGTGGTCAATTTTTTTCATCAGTTTGTTATTAGTTTGTCAATTAAATTTCATTTTTGTATTTATGTTTATGGCGTAAATAAATCATATTTTACGAATTAAAGCAGACCTTTTTTTTTTTTAAAAAAAAATAAAATACTGTAGTTCATGAATTAAGAATTATTCTCAATACTGTATATAAAAAATTAAGTAGCCTAAACGTAAATTCAGACTAAAAACCCTCATTTTATCACAAATATTTAAATAAATAAAATAATTATGAGGATTAACAAAAACTAAATTTCACCCTGTATTTACCTAGACTAGTGGACCAATAGGGATGAACTACGTAACCATAAAATTAATAATTATGAGTGACGTAAGAGCGGGGCGTTTGTGGTGCCACATGGAAAGATGGGGAAAGCCATCTCGCTGTCATCTATTTTAAAACTTGTGCATGTGTTTGACTTTTGACATCGAACAAGCTTCTAAGTATTCACCATGGAGCTGTTATTTCGGTTTATATTAATTGGTTTGCATTTTATGTTTAGTTTTTTCTTATTTTTCGTGAACATTGTGCGCGAACTGAAAATCTTCCTATCAAATTTCGTCTGCTTTCGCTTACCGGCACAGAGCCAAAGGCTTGACGTTGACCTACTGATCAGAACTTCGCTAAATTTAAAAAAATTACCTGAACATTTTGTATTACTTATTGGCGAAGATGACATTTCTTTAAAAGATGTAACTAATATCATAAAGTGGTGCATTGCAGCGGGCATACGTTACGTTAGTGTATATGACCATGAAGGTAACTACATTTTTAACTGTAAAATTGCATTACGTATTAAATAATTAATTTGTTAATTAAATTTTGAAAGAAAAAAAAAAGAGTATTTAATTTGACTAATGTATGTTTATCTTAAAGTAACGACAAATAAAAATTAAAGACAGGTGCATATTGGTTCATTGGAGGACTATACCTGTATTTGTTACCACATGTTATGTTGTAACAGCTATGTTTACATAACCTACATTAATTTAATGTTGACTTCGTATTATTAATATATTTTATTTTAATATTTCTACAGGCAATATTAAAAAATTCAAAGGCGAGTTACTGGATAGTCTGGAAAGCAAGCAAAAAGATGTAAAAAATGAAAAACCTGTTAACTATTTTATAAGAAGTGGATTAAACGAAGCTAATAAATCCTTGAATGGAATTGGCAAAGGTTAAAATTCATATTAATGTCATTGGACATTGAAAATGAATTATTTGCTTACCAGGTGTTAAGGACATTACGTGCTATGTTACCTTGCTCTCTAGTCATGATGGCCGTACCGAAATAGTAAACAAGGCAATTGAATTGGCTGAACAAGTTGCTGCTAAAACTTTGGATCCGGAAAAATTCGAATTTAGGCATCTCGAAGAAAAATTAATGAGTAAACTTGTTATTTATTAAACAATTTTTTCGGTTGAAATGACGGTTGTCATAATGTAAACATTTTAGATCCCGACACATTCCCGTATCCAAATTTACTCATCAGTTGTGGAAAAATTCGAAGTACAATTGGGTTTTTACCGTGGCATTTACATCTCACCGAAATATTGTACGCATTATTTTTCTAAATAATAATTATAATCCGTTGCAACGATTTTTAATGATTGTATTTTCTATTTTTAGAAACTGTGAAACTCATTTCAATTTTACTATTGAAAAATTTATCAACGTTTTAAAGCAATACAGTAAATGTGAACAAAGACTGGGAAAATAAAAAAAAACTTAAAACTTTCTTGTGAGGTAAATTTTGAAATGGATAAGTTATTGGCGGTAAAATTTTTGGGTTGTTACTATTCAAAGCCTGTAGGCTATTCAGGTAAAGATTTAATATAATTATACAAAAATTAAATACTTGGGAAGAGAAAATAAGCGTTTATTTATTTACTATAAACTGAAATACACATTCCCTTTTCAAAACAGACAAACCGTATGCACGTTTTTAAAACTACAATAAAATTATTTAAATTTCGAAAGGAAAAAAAAAAATTTTAATTTAAAATTCTGGAAGTTTATGCGCTATTGTAATTTACCTATGTTTATGTCGACCAAATTTTTTTGCGTGACGAAAAAGAGCTGCAAAGAAGGAAAAAAAAAAATTCAAGTTATTGTTTTTTGTTAAATGGAAAATAAATTCACGTTTAAAAAGTTAATAATAAAAAGAAAAGTTAAATATACAACCTTTTTTGAACGGGTACGAGGTTATCTCACTTCTTACCAGCCCATTTATTTTCCCGTTTGCTGGGAGGGGACCTGCTATAAGATCTCCTACTTTTACGTGGCTCGCGACTCTTCGAACGAGAACTTGATTTCGAACTGTAGCCTCGACTTCTAGATCGTGACCTTTTCGAATCGCGACGATATCGTGATCGAGAATGTCTTCTATAGCTACTTCGCCTTCGACTACTATGCCTGCTGTCACTCGACCGTCTATACTTCCGGTCTCGACTGCTACTGCGGCTCTTTCTTCGTCTCAAGCTTTTGCTTTCATTTTCTGTCCGCCGACTTTTGTTAATATTATTACTGCTTTTTTCATCAACATCAATACTATCTCGTTTACTACTTCGGCGATTTCCTTCGGGACTACGACTAACACTCTTACTTCTACCACGCTTTTCTTTGCTCTCGCTTTGTGAACTTTTACGTTTTCTCGAACTTTGAGATGAACTCTCGGAATCTGAGTGACTTATTGAACGACTGCTTTCTGCACTAGAAGTTTTGCTTTCTTCACCACCACCGCCATTCCCACTGGGTTTAGTTGAAGTAACTTTCGCTTCTTCAACGGTATTTAGTAAACCAGGAATTTCAGCGTATTTCTTTTCAAAATGATATCGTTCTCTTCCGGAATCAGATGTAATCATGGACATAAAAGCTAAATCACCCGGTTTAGATTTTTCATTCATTCCCGCTATTTTTTTTATATAAATCATAAATTATTAAACTAATTTGTAAAAACAAGTTTAAATTTTGATAAACCTTTTATATCCTCTTCCGAGTCATCAGACAAGTTATTTCTAAACGCAGCTGATATTTTTTTCTCTCTCTCCGCAAACTCTATCTTTCTTTTCTCAGCGTTTTCTTCCAAATCAACCTCAGAATCTTTCCCTTTTTCATCTTCTGCCTCGCTACTTTCACTGTCTGTTCCATAATCCCCAAGGCCTAAAAGGGGAAAATAATGTTAGCAATGTCCTACTTAAAAAGTGCATTTAGGTTTTGAAGTCGCACGAGCAATTATTTTCGTTATAAATAATTGTAAAGCCGGAGCAGAAATTTTTTTTTATAAATATAAAAAAAGAAGAATGAGCAAGACTATTAGGATGCTTAACATACCTTGGGAAAAAAATGAACTTACCAAGACTTCCAGTGATTGACGCCAATGCCGAGGACTTGGCTAGTTGTTGAGCTGGAGCTTTTATCCATATACATACAAGATTTAGTTAAATTTACTCAAATTCAATCCCGATTTTCAATCTCTTACTCCCAACTTTAGAGATAGAAGTCTCACCCTTTCCCTCCTAAAACAAACCGCTTACCAACCCAATTACGATTAGAGGAAATTAATAGAGAAACTACTAAATGTGAAACAGCAGGCGTATTGGTTTAAATCTAATTTATATATTTCCCAATTTATCTCGCACACATGTTTGTAAATGGTACCTTTAATTCGTTCTCGATTGTAAATATCTTTTGCAATGATAGAGATTTCTTCGTCAGTAACTTCTAACAAAACTTCTGTAAGAATTCGACGCACTTTCGCCATCTAGAATAGTAGAAAACATTAGTTTGCAAGTGCTAAATTTAATTACCCACTACAAAATAACATTTTTCTTCTTCCAAATGCAACTAGGTTTTTCAAATGTTTGCCACAATCTACATAATTATAATAACATGATACAATTCAGGCGCTCGTAAATTTTGCTTGCACCATTTGTTGCATTTTGATTAATGATTATGAAAATTGATTTAAGAAAAAATTAAAAGTCTATCGTTACCATCTCTTCTAACTTCTCCTGTTCCGTTTTTACGGGCAAAATTGGAGATGGCGTTTTTCTTTGAAATGGAGAAACACTCCGTCGATATGATGGTGAATGATATCGATCATGTGGTGAATCCTCATCTTCGCTTTCACTCTCCTTAATTAATCAACACATAATTATATAAAAAAAAAATTGTCAAAATGTTATTAACAAAGTAATTTTACAAATTTGCTTTTCCGCAATGGATATGCGGAGCCTTTAGAAGCTTCCATTTCTCTTAACATCTGCTCCTCTTCCTCTTGTTGCTTCTTTAATCGTTCTTCACGTTCTTGTAGCATCCTTTCTCTCTCAATTTTCTTCTGCTTATCACGATCCATTTTTTCTAAACCTTCTCTAATCCACGCTGGAAGGTTTTTACATTTTACGGAATCTATGAATTACCGAATTTTAGCATCTTTAATTATTAAAATTTAACAGTCAAATTTGTTACCTAAATTAAAGGGCGCAACCGCTTCTTCTTCAACTGCAGTTGGTGACTCGCCCCGTAATTGTCTATCTTTTGGAAGTCCTCGTAAAAAAGGCGGATTGACTGAATTTCCCTGCGACCAATATGGATTGAAAGAAGATTGTTCACCCGTCTACAACAAGTATTCGTATTATTTTTTACTCGTAATTATAGTTAAGCGTCTATGCCTTTCGCATAACATTCAATTCATAAAATAATTAATATTTTAAGTGTAATAATTTAAGTGATGAGCTGCACTGTCATTTTGTTCACAAAATGAAAAACTGGTTACCAACCTGATTGAAGTAAAACTGATCGGAACCATGATTATAATTATAGCTTTGAACACCATATCCCTGGTTACCATGATTTCTTCCGAATTCAAATGAAGATTCTTGATTGTCACTGCCGCTCGCTTGCGGCGGAACCCAATTTGTTGAACCACTATTCCATGAAGGTTGCCAATAATTATTAGAGTTACCAGAATTCCAGTTGCTTTCCGCAGTGTCAAAATTAGCTCCTAAAGTTTACAATTAGATCGCTTGCTTGAAAAAAAATTTAGTTTAGAAATACCAGGTTCACTTTCTCTTTCGTTAGGTTGTACTACAAGTTCAGATGAAATAGGTAAATTCCTATTTATTAATTGCGGACCAAAACTGCTTTCCGTTAATGGCCCATCGTTCCGAGGATGAAACGGGAGTCTACCGGTATTAGTTACTAAAGATGGACGCAATGAAGGTGGAGGTTGACCGCTTTCACTGTCATCGCTCATCGAATCTTTCATCCGTATCCATTGCTGAGCAAGAGCTGCCCAATCCACTGCAATTCACATACAATATAATATTATATTATACATTGAAGTTAAACTTGCAGAAACAAACAAATAGATGCGCAAACCTTGTTCATGGGGTATATTTTGATAAGCAGATTGTTGCAGAGGCCATTGACCCTGTGGCCAGCCTCCACTATTTCCCGTCCACATTTATAAATTAATTTTCAATTGTGTAAGCTATTAAAATACCAAAAAATTAAGATATCAAGATAGGGTTGTTAAAATTGAAATATAGAACTAGTTATTGTTACTGTAGGCAAAGGTTTGTTGTCATAATTTTTCGCACTTTTTTCGAGGCAGCGTTTCCTATATCTGGTATTTCTTATAGAATGCCTGTCGAATGTTTAACCATATAACATAAAATGATGCTTTTATTACATTAATATAATCATTAACTCAACTTAGCACATTATTCGACCACGAATTACACCGAAACTAGTCACCATTTTTAATGGAGGAATGGAGGCACCTCAACGGGGAATGGAGTATGCGGATTGGTCCGCTTACCGCAAAGGGCTATTCGAAATTTAATTAAAAAGTTGGCTTGTCCACGGTTAAATTCTACTGTATTACTAAACTCACTTCAGATTTAACTTTTTGTAGTTGTTTTCTCACTAAGGCTTTAAATAAAAAAACATTGTAAGTTAATTCTTTTTATTAACTGCTATAATTTATTTTTTATTTTTGCATTTAGTTAAATTTCAGTTTGCCCTTTGCGGTTGTCTTTCTGCCGCACAGCAGAGGCGTTTCCGCAGAATGAAAACCCAGAAGGAGGATTACAACCACCGGCAGAAACGGCGTTAATAAATGCATTTACTACTAAATTAAAACAGGTTAACATTTATTTATACTGCAAACTATATTAAGAGAACTGGGTTCATTAAATATAAGGTATTGTTATAAAAGATGGTTTTTTATTATGATTGTTTTTATTTAAACGCAACATTTATTTATCTCAAAGCAATTGTATTATTTATTGGCCCTTCTCAGGCGCTATTCAAAGCAATGCGGAAGAAATAAAAAAAAAAGTGGGGCCGAGTCACGGTTGAGGGGCCTTCATTTGCCCATCAAAATGGCGCACTTGAGGACTGAACTGATTTCTCATGCTCAAAGAGTGTGCAGATTATACAAAAAAGCTGTACGAAATATGGAAAGCTACTCTATTACTATGTAAATTAACTCTTTAACATTTTTTAATAAAATGCATGATAGCCGAGGAAAGATCATAATAAAAGTTTAACCTCGGGTTCTGCGATGTTGCATAGCCTACTGTAATTATTAACTAATTCTGTATTTTTTGTTATTATCTTTTAGTACAGTTCGGCGTACTCGAGCGGTTGAAATGAGAGCTCGATTCGATGAGCATAAAGATGAACCAGATATGAGAAAAGCTAAACAGTTGTTACTAGACGGTGAGGAAGAGTTGCTTAAGACTTGGCATCCCAGGCAAAAAAAATGTTAGTAACTTGAGCGTTTACGGAACTTGCAGTTTCTTAATAAAAGTGTCTTAACAGTTGCCTTTTCGCCTGGCGGAATTGCTTATCGTCGTTATGCTGATCCACCTGATATTGTAATTAAGCATGTTTAACTTGAATAGTTCTGTTAATTGTTTTAAAAGTGAATTAAAACCTTTATTTCTAGGTGATTGACTATTGGCATCCTCTTGAAAAAGCTCAATATCCGGATTATTTTGCGAGAAGAGAGAAACGTAAAGAGGAATATATTAAAATATGGGAAGACAGATATGGTAAAGCAGAGCTGAAACATGATTAATAATTATACAAATTATAGCAAATTTCTGTATTTAACACGCATTGTAAAATCTTAAGTACATTCTGTAATAAGTTAGAAAAGAAATCATTAGCAAATAAATAACTTAAAAAATATTTATTATTTGAAAATTAACTTGAAAAAAATTAATTACGGTACTGAAAGATTGATATTTTCTTTTCCAATTTTTGTTCTGGGAATAAAAATTCTCTACATAATATATCAAATTCCTGTAGAGCAAGCTCCGCATGCAATTTGACCCTTTCATCTTTGTCCACATCAAAAACATGTTTTAAAAGTATATACATTTTCTTCAAAATCGTGTCTAAAGCCTGATTAATACAAAAATAGATTTTATTATTTGACGTAACGGTTAATTTTAAAGTCTTACTGTTAGCGAATCTTTTCCAAGACCTCGCAATAGAAGTGCAAATACTTGCACAGCCGCACTCCGGACTTCATAATTAGGGTCGTGCTTTGCAAAATTCGAAAGATGTTGAAATATCTTAATAATAAACAATGATTATTTTGCTTTAGCTTATTGAAATAGAGAAAAATGATCAAGTGAATTTATTTTACTTCTTCCACGTTTGGCCCCAGAGAATATTTTAATCCTTTAAGTAACTCTCCAAGATTCGAAAGACTAGAGGCTTTAATTAAAGGATCGCTGGCACTTAAGGTTACAGTCATAAATGTGTTTATGAGTGGATTTCTATATTGAACTACCATTTCATCTGATATAATAGCAAAATTAATGTAGTTATTAATACAAGGAATTTTTTTTTATAACAATACTGTATAATTATTGTAAATGAATGCAATCTACTTACTTAACAGAGAAACAAACTTTAAAAGAACTTCTCCAATTTTCATTTGAAATACGGGATTTGAATGATCTCCATATTTTATTAATAAAGTGTCCATCACCAAATTAGGAAATTCAGCTGCTAAAGATGCAAGAGTTCGCGTACAAAGTAGATAAATATAAGAATCACTGTGCGCGAGACTTTCCTAAAATTGACGAAATTGAATTTCAGGATGAAAAAAATACACATAGATTTAAAATGAAACAGATACTAACGATAAGTAAAGGCAGTAATGTGTCTCTGTCTCTCATTATAGCCTCATCTCGATTTTGTAAAAGTTTCGTGCACGTTATTAGAGCATGTCCTTTTGTAGGAATGTCCTCATCAACCAAATCTGTCCTATAGTTAAATTTACCTTGAAGTAATTAGCAAATTAAATAACAAAATATTAATTAGTCCTTAGTACCATAATTGTTGGTAAGAAGAAAGTTTAATGTCACTTTTCGTTTGACTAGTGGACGGAGTATTGGTATCATCAACTTTAATCTGTGAGAAATATTTAATATTTTCTTGGGTGATTGGAACAGCTCCCATTGTAGAGTAGTATTTGTATAATTCTCCACTAAGCAATTTTATATTTTCATTTGAATGCTTTTCTGATAAAATTATCAATGAATTAATTATCGATTTAGTCTGAGTTTGATCCTGAAAATGTTTTCGTTAATTTTATCATTTATTAATTTTATTAATTAAAACTTCGCAATACTTTTTCGTTTGTTACAAGTGGGAGAATTGACAATGCTAGTTGCAAAGTTTCACTGTTGTCCTCTTTAAAAACCTCAGTTGATGATTTGCAATCTTTCGCTCCTCTCTCTAATATTCTCTGAAAGTATTTTGAACCATCATATTTTTTGAAAAAAAAGTTTCTATATTAGATATTTTAAGTTTTACCTCAATAAATATCAAAATTTTTGTCTTGTGTTCCAACAAAGCGTCATGAAATTCAAAATCACCAAGCAACGTCGAGAGAACGTTTAAACTTATCAACAATTTTCTGAGATTTATTTCTTTCATTGTTTGAACTTTTTCAATGTGAATTAATTGAGACTGTTCACTCGTTTGATCATTAGAAACTTCAGCATCAAAAGATAAAGACAAATTCTAAAAAAAAATTTAAAAATAAATAAATAAATAAATGTTTTAATACATAGAACATAATTTTATTAATACTGTACTGTACTTGCAACACCCAAAGAAATATATTCGCAGCTAACTTATCATCTTTGAGGAATTCAATCAATGAGCAAAATGTCGTAGCATGAAGATAATCAGTTTGAATCCATTCAAGATCATTGCTAAAATGAAAATTAAATTTTAAATAATAAACGTTAATTTCGAAAAAATTACGGTTCTGTTTCCATTTGCTCAGTTCCAATACTTTTCAGACGTGGATTCCATAGCAAAATATTATGGTCGGTTTTATCAAAATGGAATAAAATTTGTTTAGAAATTGAGATCAAGTCGGTTTCTTCAACATTTTTAAAATATGAAATTAATATTTGCTCAATCAAGGTTCTAAATAAATTAATTAATTAATACCTGTAAAATCTCAAAATTAGTGTCTAACTTACTTCACATGCAATATACTATCCTTCGAAAATGAATAAACAGAAAATAAAATTCCAATAACTTGAGATAAATTTGCCATAAATTTTTTTGAAAAACCAGCATCAAAAGTAAAAATCTGAAAATGTAAAAAACTAAAAATTTGTTATTATTTTATTAATCCAATTTAAAAATATTCACTTTATGTAACTTCGTGATGCAATCTTCAAAGGCTTTATCAAATGATGTTAAATGCTCTGATAATTATAATTAAAAAATGTTTTAAGCAAATATACATTTTAAATAACTCACCTTCATTAGCGCTCCAATCAATTAAGGCTTGGAAAAGAGGACGAAAGATCATATGATCCGCCAATTGAGAATTTCTAGAAGCTATACGCACAGCAATTAGTTTGCCAATTCTTATAAACTGATGTCTAGTTTCTTTATCCTGCGAGTCATCATTAAGCAATTCCAAAATCTAAAATTAAAATCATACAGTATTGCTAAATACTTAGATTAAAGTCTTTAATTTTTTTAAAATACCTGTGGACCTAATAAAGCGTTATGTTTATCGTTAGTTGCAAACGATGAAATTAATCGTGCTACAACTTCATATTTCATCCAATCCCTTTGCTCCAATTTTTCATCGTTCTCGCCTTAAGTTTTAAAAATTAAAAAAACAACATTAAAATCATTAAAGTAATAATAAATTTATTATTTACCTGATTCTAAAATTGCCATTATCAATGACTTTACTCCTTGCTTCTTCATTACCCTTTCTAAAAGTAATTTACTAACTGTTTTGCGTAAATAAACTACAGCATCTTCAAAATCAGTACGGCCCTAAAAAAAGAAATTAGATGTAAATTACAGTATATTATTTATACAATGCACGCTTTATAATATTGGTACCGGTTTAGCTGACCCTTGGAGAAATAATAACTCTTTAATGACTTTAGGCTGATACGCTCTTTCCAAAACAATATGAAGTAATTCAAGTGATGATTTTTTAATATCATTCATTTTTTCTATATTAAATTCTTGTTCTTTAACCTGTGACAAATTTTGAAAGTAAAAAAAAACTGTTTAGCAAAATAAATACAACCTTATTAAGTTGCAAAAAAGCAAGTTGGCATAGTCCAGCTAGCAAGTCTTGTAAACATTGTGAAAACAACATATTCCCAATGATGGGGTATTGACTTATTTCCATTAAAGCTTTTAATGTAGAATAAAGTTGCAATTGCTTCTGTAAAATGTATTTCAAAATTATAATTCTGATCTTATAAAATCAATTCCATAATTAAATTAATACTTGAAAAATAGAGTAATCTTTGGGTATGTGAGATATGAATTTCGAACGGGATTCCCAAGGTATTCCAACTCCGGGTAAAAGATTTCGGCCAACACCAAGACACATGATAAATTCACATAAAGATTTTATGCAGTTTTGTTGCTTAACATTAAGTATAGGCGTTTCTTTGCTCAAATCAGATTTAATAACAGCTTCATCGCCAAATATGTGATATTTTAAACACTTCAAAAATTTTAAGCCTAATTTCACAAATTCCCAGCTACAACAAATGAAACATTAATTACTTATCCAACAACTTAACTTTATAAAAATTAATACTAATAATCGCCGGTAGTTGAAGACTCGATATCAGGGTAATTAAGAATCCAAGAACATTCTTCATGGCTTTCAATGTAATTCTTACATTCTGTAAAACTCAGTTTAAAAGAATCTTCAACAGAAGAAGTTTCTAAAGTGAACATTTAAGAGATGACATACATAAATTATTTCAGTACTGTAATTATAACAATTTATCTTAACAAATACCGTGCGATGAATTTTGAGAATGTCGATTAATAAGAAGATTTAGAAGTAAATCTATCTGTTCAACTTTATTCATTTTCTCTTTTGGAATAGTAACTATCTATTTTTTTTTTAATAGTTACTTTTATAAAATTCAAGTTCGTACACGTTTTTGAACAGATGACTGCAGACGGTCATGTAGCATTGGTTACGACACGCCAACAAACAAAATTATAATACTTTACACTACTTTGCCATAGTTTCAATAATATGTTTTTTTATAATTTTGTTCATTTGGTCTCCATACCTAACCTTGAAGCTAAACTTGATCTCAATTAATTGAAAGATTGCTATCTATTATTATTATTACATGTATTACAGTACTGTAATTAATTTTCGAATCGGTTTGAGTTCCAAGAAGTAACCGGTTAATTAATTAAAACAGATTGCGCAATGATCACATGGTTGATTATTATTTAGAATCTACAGCGATCAATAGTAAGTATGTATGATTTATTTTAAGCATTATAAGCTAATTTATTAATAATTACAGTATATACTGTAGTATTTTGTTTTGAATACAATTGTTTGTTCAAATAAAAATTACGTAAACATTTTTATAACTACTGTACAATGATAATAATAAATGTACACAACCGGTACCTGTTTGTACCATGATACAGTAATTATACCGGCGCGCAGTGTTGGAAATTTAATTTTTTTTTTTTTTTTTTTAACAATATAGCAAATTAAACAATAAAGCAAGATAATGGATACATCATTTTGTAAAATAAATTCGTCTACAGAAATCTGGGAAGATGATGGGTTTAATCGGTGTTATTTTGAAACGACATCCAACGTCGCTTGTATGGTGTGCCTCGTTATTGCGTGGGCCTGCGCCATCTACTCGTATACGAGAAATCATTTAAGACTGGATAAATGGCCAAAAGCTTTTTTATTCAAAGTTCAACTCATTTGGAGCATCATTCTTTTTATTTTAGTTATTATACGATTTAGTTTACAAGTACATTTCCACGTATGGTACGGATACTCCATACTAACATTCGTGATTGGTACAATTGCCTGGCCATTGTCTATTTGGGCAATTGTATTGGAGTGCCATCTTGCAGTTAATTCTTCGCCTACTAAAAGACACAGCATTTTTTTGCTATTATTTTGGAGTTTAATTTTTATTAGCGAAAATTTAACCATTATAAATATTGATAGCAATTTATGGTGGTTCCGAGGGAGCAGGTAAAGCATTTTATTATAATATTATTGTTGTTTAGAAAAAGGAATTTAATATATTTTAAATTTTAGTTTTATGAAGAAGGTTGAATTTGTGACTTTTATAGCAAGATATTCAAGCACCGCAATTGTATTTAGCGTTGGACTATACGCGCCCGGCATTAGAGAAGCGTTTAATTCGACAATACCATTTTCTTTAAATCAACGATTATTGAATCAAGTACTGTACTGTATAATTTTTAATGTTTTTTTCAAATGCGTTAAATTGATGTTGCTGACAATTTTTTTCTTTATTAATTTGATTTATGCAGGGTTCTTTAATTGAAGGCGTTAATAATGAAACTAATTCTACTGAACAAACTCAACCAAGTTCTAGCTTAAAAAATCGATGGAAACAGTTTCGAATTTTATTACCTTACCTGTGGCCAAGAAAGCTTTTGCTGTTGCAGACGTATGTCATAATGTGCGTCATATGTCTTATTGCGGGACGAGTAGCCAACTTATTTACTCCAATAATTTATAAAGAAATTGGTAACTGCCCAATGATTTTTTTTTTAATATTGAAGAGTCAAAACTCATTTTCTCTTAATATTAGTAAATAGTTTGTCATCTCTCGGAGGAAAAACTGACATTCCATTTCGATGGGATCTTATTTTAATTTACGGTGTGCTAATGCTATTGCAAGGAGGTGGTGGAGCAGGTAATTATCCAAGTATTTAAGAGAAATATTTTGTTAGCTTATTTTTGAATTATATAATAAAGGAAGTATGGGCCTATTGAACAATCTTCGAACTTTTTTATGGACAAGAGTTCAACAATACACTGTTAGGGAATTACAACTTCTTTTATTTAGTCATTTGCACCGGTAAATTCAAGTTTAAAGTTGCACGCTTCAATTTGATGTTAATTTTAATGGCAATGCGTTTAGGTTGTCTCTAAGTTGGCATTTAAAAAGGAAAACTGGTGAAGTATTAAGGGCCGTCGACAGAGGAACAAACAGTGTAAATAATTTATTGAAGTAATGTTTGCAATAAATTTTATTTTTTATTCTGTACTAATTATCGGTTAATATTGTTTAAATATTTTATTAGTTATATTTTGTTTAATATTTTTCCTACAATTGCCGATATTTCAATTGCTGTTGTGTATTTTATAACCGCATTTAATGTGTGGTTTGGACTGATAATTTTTGCTACCATGGTAATATATTTAGGTAAGATACGCAATGCATTCTATCTGACAATATTTGTTATAAATAAGTGTATTTTAATTAGGAATAACAATTTGGTTAACGGAATGGAGGACTAAATACCGACGATCGATGAATCGATTGGACAATGCTGCTAATTCAAAAGCAGTTGATTCACTTTTAAATTTTGAAACGGTATTTTTAATAGTTTTTTAATATTTGATGGGCTTATTTTGACATCTGTTTACATAAAATTATCTAGGTGAAATATTATGGAGCGGAAGATTTTGAAGTTCAACGTTATAAAGAATCCATATTAGAATATCAAGTAAAGGAATAATTGTTTTTAAGTAATTTTTAAACTTATATGAGCACAAAATTGTTTCAGGAAGCTGAATGGCAGTCAAGTTGGAGTGCTGTTGTAGTAAATTTGAGCCAAGGCGGAATTATTACTGTTGGTTTAATTTCGACGTCTATGCTCTGTGCTTACATGGTTAGTTCGCATAAAGGTCTCACAGCTGGAGACTACGTTTTATTGGGCACATACATTTTACAGTTGTACATGCCATTAAATTGGTTTGGTACTTACTATAGGTAGACAGATTTCTGTTTTTTTTTTGATTTCTAATGCTCTTATTTTCATTTGTTGATAATAATTTTTTTTTTTATATTATTTTACCCGATTTATAGAATGATTCAGCAAAATTTTATTGACATGGAAAACATGTTCGACTTACTTCATACTGAGAAAGAAGTTGAAGACGGCGAAGGAGCTCCCGAAATAAAAATTAGTAATGGGGAAATTGAGTTTTCAGACGTTTATTTTTCCTACGTTCCTGAGTACAGTATTATTATAATTCGAATATTTTTAAAATTAATTTTTAAAATTACATTTGGTTTTTATTAGGCGTCAAATTTTAAAGGGCATAAGCTTTGTCGTACCTTCCGGTAAAACATTAGCATTGGTAAAAAAATATAATATACTGTATTCCTTAAAATACAAATTTGTTCAAGAATTTATCTTTGATTATTTATTTGTCTTTTAGGTTGGACCTACTGGTAGTGGAAAGACCACTATTGTTCGTTTATTATTTAGATTTTATGACATTCAGAAAGGTGAAATTTTGATCGATGGTCAAAATATTGTCCAAGTAATTTTTTTTTATTGCAATAGTGTATACATTTTAATTTTGTTTATTTTCATTTAATTCTTTTTTCTTATGTATATAAATTAAGGTAACACAGACTTCTTTAAGAAAAGCTATTGGAGTTGTGCCGCAAGACACAGTTTTATTTAATAATAGTATAAGGTAGCTTGCATCATTTTTTTATATTTATTTTATAAATTTTTAATTTTTTTAAAATTGCTTAAGATATAATATTCGTTATGGACGAGTTCAAGCAAGTGACGAAGAGGTAGAAGAGGCTGCAAATGCTGCTGAAATGCACGATCAAATTATGAGGTTTCCTGAAGGTCAACTTAATTAAAAATTATTATTTTAAAATTTTATGAGTTGAACATTTTATTATCATCTATCAGCTTATGAATCTGTCGTCGGGGAAAGAGGATTAAAATTAAGCGGTGGTGAAAAACAGAGAGTTGCAATTGCAAGAACTATATTGAAGGCTCCAACAATTGTACTTTTGGATGAAGCAACATCTGCACTAGATACGAAAACGGAACGCCAAATACAAGCTTCTTTAGCCAAGATTTGTGCTAATCGAACTTCACTGGTGGTAGCACACAGGTCCGTTTACGTAGTTGTTTCGTTTGTATAAACTTAATCAAAAAATAATTTAAAAGCATTAATGTACATATTTGTTATGTTGACAAAATGAATGTTTTATTCATATTAATGATGCTAAAATTTTATTTTTAAGGTTGTCTACTATTATTGACGCTGATGAGATAATAGTTTTAAAAGAAGGAGAAATATTTGAACGGGGAACGTTAGTACAATTCGTATTAATCTTTAATTAATCTTTAATTAATCAATTTTTATTTTTTTTTAAAAAAATACTTTACAGGCATGATGAATTGCTAAAGAAAGGTGGACTTTATGAATCTATGTGGAGTGAACAACTTAAAAAATCTGAAGACGCCGAAAATAACGGAGTTTTGGATAGATAAGCAAATTCGCTTATTTTAGTTCAATTCTGATTATTAAATAATTATAGTTGCATTTATTTAGATTTTAGTAATCTAATTTTAAGAATTTATGTATTTTGTGAAAAAGTTAATAAATTTTTAATTAAAAAACAATTGAATTAAAAACCATTTTGATCCCTTAGTTTAGTTAAAGACATTTAAACTACGCGCGGAAACAAAATGTTTCTCTGGGTTTAGGATATCTTAAAAAAGGCTACAACTTCCGTCAATTTTGAAGCTCCAAGGTTAGTCAGCTGTTTATTAATAATTATCTAATATTTTATTCAATTTATTTCTTAAAATATTCTAGTCATTAGTTAACTAACCATGGATAACGAAGCCTCAAAATATAGTGATGATGAAATAAGCAATGCTGAGTTGGGCTTGGCTGAGGACCACTTTTCAGCACCCGAGGTACATTTTTCAAGATTTCACGATATAAAGATATAAAGAACTAAAGTTTATTTCGACCAAATTTTATAATTATCCTTCTTACAGGGTCATTTTGGTTTGAGCACTATAGAAGAGTTAGAAATGGCCATTGAGAGTTGCAAAGAGATAATTATGGAAACTCCAGAAAAGTCTGAAAGAAGAAAAAGTTTAGTAAAAAAACTAGTAGATTTACGTATGAAATTGCAAGAATTAAAAGTAACTTTTTATATTAAAATATGTTATTATTTATATAACACTTGCTATTCATTAAATGTAAGGAGGGGCCTGAAATACTGCCTCCTGATGTAGTAGTGGTACTTGGTCATAGGTTTTGTAGGAAACAAATTGAGCGACCAACTGTCAAAAGATTTTGTGAGAGGTGTTCGGGAAATATTTGGGGTGTTTTGCACATTTGGTACAGATGTGAAGGTAATTTAGTTATTTTCTTTAGATACGTTTTTAAAATTTATTTTTGAGTGAAACAATTACTGTACTTTGAAATATTATACATAGCTTGCGGTTTTAGTTGTCACGGAAAATGCGTTAATTTCATTACACGAGTTTGTGCCAGTGTCAAAGTATGTATAGCCTACTCTTAATTCATAATTTTGTTATAATATTATTAGTCATTTTATTGTTTATTATTAATTTTGGGTGTGTTTAGATTAATGACAATCCCAGTTATATATTGAACATTTGTCCTGAATTAGGATTATCAGCTCAAAATTATCGCTGTGGGGAATGTAGGGTGGAATTTATGAACAGTAAGTAACGAAACATTTTTTTAAAAAATAAATGGCTTGTTTATAAGATAGAAACAAATAATTAGATGGTTAAAATGAAATTTTTGTTATATTTGCAAGCTAACCCAAACGGTTTTAAATTACCTTGCTTTGGTTTCCCAATTTTAGCAGGTAAAATGTAACAAAAGTAAATTGATTTTTAAAACAATTAATTTTGATCACAGTTTAATAATAAAGTTTATAACGCTGCATCTTAGTATTATTTTTTTTTTAATTTTGATTTGAAAATTTAGTAACCGAAAAAAATGTATTTCCAGAAGTGCCGTCGACGGAAGCGCGCCTGTGTGATTACAACGGCCAATATTATTGCCCCAGTTGCCATTGGAACAGCTTGGCTGTCATTCCCGCTCGAGTTTTACACAACTGGGATTTTGAACCGCAGAAAGTTAGTAATTGGTATTTTTTGCTTTTATTATATTCAACTAATTCCGTATGTAGGTTTGTCGGTCTTCGAAACAGTTTTTGCAGCTAATGAAGAAAAAAGCCGTTATTGATTTAGCAAAAATTAACCCAATGTTGTTTTCTTTTGTTGAAGAATTGGCTCAAGTGAAAGTAAGTAGTTTTAAAAGAATAATTTGACAGTTTCTGTACGATTACTTAAAGCATTTTTAATTTTTTTAATCGAAAACAAAAATATTTGTAAAATGTCGTATACAGTTTCTTATTTTTTTTTATGCAATAGTATAAAGTTAATTTTACTGAAGCTTGAATTTACATATTATTGTATTTATTTGAAAACTTTTAGAAAATGAGAGAAGAAATATTGGTCATGAAAAAGTATCTAATGTCCTGCAAAGATGCCTTAGAAAATAAGTTTTTGCTACTTCTTTCGCCAAGGCAGCATTTTGTTGAAAATTCTCATCTTTACTCTATGAATGATCTCGTCAATATTCAATCTGGAGCAATGTTACAATTTTTGAATATGGTACACAGTGCCTTTGTCAAACATATTAAGGAAGAATGTCAAGTATAAATTATAAAATGTATTTATTAAAATAAAATTTAATTATAATTATCCAATAGGCTTGTCAAGGGAAAGGCTACATTTGCGAAATCTGCAATAGCGACAATATAATCTATCCTTTTGAAGACAACACATTTGCCTGTCCCAAATGTTCTTCTGTTTTACACACCGATTGCTTCTATAAAGCGAATCAAATATGTTCCAAGTGCCAAAGATTATCGGGCAAAGGTACGTCGAGGTGATCAATTTCTTTGAAAAATTCTTAAAATTAATAATGAAACACTTAATAGTGTGTCATTAATAAAACAGCAGACCTAACGGCTTAATTATGTAATTTCAAAAGAATAAGTGGAAATGTGTTAAAATATTTATTTTCCACTTTACTCCGGGTTGACATATAAACAGCTTTTTAAGAACGTGTAAATAAATTAATACTTTTTTAAATTATGATTTTAATAAATTAAACTTATTTTAAATATTTCATAATTATGTCATAAGAGTTCTTATTTTATCCACTCGAAAATCTAAAATTCCAATGACCGCATTTTGCACCACTTTAACAATGACGTCGCTTTATGTAGCCTATTATACATGATTGTAGAATCAAAATTTATTTTATAAAATGCACAATCACAAATTAGTCGTAACTCACGTTATACAGTATTAATTTACGCAAAATAATATAAAAATAATTCCAGCTAGTTAAGTTGTCGTTTACCCTTTGAAAATAAACATGTAATTGCGACACAATAGAATACTTCAAAAAGTTAATATAAATTAAATTAGCGTTCGAGATTATAAAAAAAAAATAGTAAATTGAATTTAATTTTGGAAACTACCAAAATAAAAAAAAATTAAGTTATATGAAAGGCACTTGAGAAAACAATAAGTTTGATATGGAATCCCATTGGGTTGTCAATTAAACTTTATACAGTACTCTAAATATCTGGATTGAGAATGTAACAGATGTCATACAGTTCAATTTCATTTTGTACAATTATTACTCAAGTTTTAGCTAACTCCACGTTGTAACTGGTTTTTCATCAGACGGTGGTGGAGTCATTAAAAGTGAACAATTTGAAATCGGACTATTAAACGATGACTTTTTAATTTGACTCTGTTTAGCCTGCGCAATTTCCTAAAATTATAATAATAATTAATTAATACAGTCTCAAAAAATAAATCACAATTTAATACCAAAAGTTCTAAGTTGGTGGTATGAGTTTGAATGTTATGCATATCATCTTCAGCAATTTGATTAAAAAATTTAATTGTGGTTCCTCCAGCCTCTCGAATTGTTGTTACAAATGGCTGCAACCAAGCAACGCAAGAAGCGACTTCTTCAATTTCTAACCCTAAAAGATTATTTAAAACGTTAATAAATCAGTTATTTACGACATAAAATCCAAATTTTAAAGTACCTGTAACAGAATGAAACACTTCTGGAGTTGTCATATGTAATAATGCTGATGCAGCAATAATTCGATAAGGAAATTGAAGACAACCCAAATCAAGCATACATAAATCGACCAACTGTAAAAAAAAAAAAAAATTTGCTAAAGCACTAATCATTATTTTATACTTTAATAACATTACCTGGGCAATTTTAACAAATACGTGTCCTGAGTATTGAGGAAAAACAAAATTGTCACTCGAATCAACTATATTCTCCTTATTACTTAGTTGCATAAAAATATTTAACCAACTATTAACAGTTAACGGTGTTAGATTCCAACGAAGTGCCTATACAAATTTTTAAATTTAAAAGCTGTTATTTAAAAAATTTGAAAATCGTACCTTTAAAATGATTAGTTCTTGCAATAAAATTTCTTTTTCACTGCAAGCACCATCAGTGACATAAGAGAAATCAAAAATTTTGGGGGGATAAATTTCCTTTTAAAAAAAAAGATAATCAAATTGCTGTTCAATTTGTCATTAACAATATGAACATACTTCTATTTTGGCAGCAATAAATAAACTACTAATTCCGATTAACTGCAACTGCTGTTTCGGAATATTAACTTGCGAAGCAAGGAATCGATCAATAAAATCCATAGTTAAATAAAATGTTTCTCTGTGTAACCGGTAAACTTCACAGACCTACAGTGTACATTATCATTATAAAACATTGATTTCTTAACCTGGATTTAAAATTTCCAAATTAACCCCGTACCTCAATTAGCCAATCTAATAAAATTGCTCGCATTCGAGCGTGTAAAGAAGGATGATGATCGAGTAAATGACGATCTCCAATTATACATTCGCTATCTTTTTGGATCATTATTTGCCACACATCTTTTGGGTCTGCCCAACTTAAAAATGGGAGTGGTGAAGCACAGGATTTTCTCAAGGTGGGAATTAAGCAAGTTAATTGATGTCTTCTATTTATAAAAAAAAAATTAAGTTATTTTCACATATAAAGCACGTTATTATAAATACATTCAAATACAATTTACCTTTTCCATGCTGGAGTAATAACAACGTTGGAGGGTATATGACTACATTGACAAACAGTGTCGATTGGACTCAAAGAGTTATCACAAGGTTCCGACTAATAAAAAAAATAAAAGTTGAATGCAATCAAACGTGTGAATATTATCTAATCTTTTTGTCATTATTAATCTAAAATATTTTCTAGAATCGGTAATGTTATAGTTTACACTAACAGAAAGCCAGCTTCAATTATTGTACTAATGAAAAATGGCAAGTGTTTGTAACCCTGACCACTCTCGATTAAAACTACGTGGGTGTAATGTATAGATGCGTGGGAATGCACTAAACTTAAGATAAACGTTTTCCTGTATTGTTCCATTATCTTCGTGAGAGCAACATGAAAGCATTACCTACCTTAACAGTTTCTTGTTTACATTTCAATATCTTCTTTTCACGTTCCGTATGTTCCTGCTTTAAAAACAAAACCCTTTAATAACGTATACACTACATAAAATATCACGAAAACACAGCTTTCATTTTCAAATTAAATCAAAATGCTTATTAATTTCGTCGAGTAAAATTGAGACCAGAGGGGTTAATGATCTAAAAGTTCTTGATATTCCAACCAATTATTTAACAGCCAAATAATTTAGTTGGTAAAATTCTTATGATATTATAATCGGCGATATTTTATTTGATTTGAAAACGATGAACCTACCTCGGATTTTCTTTTCTTGATTTGGTTAGTATCTAGTTGAAAAGCGTGGTCGTCGATCAATTTACCTTTTAATTGAATACTGCGTCTATTCAACGAGAATAAAATAATTAATTTAACATTTCAAATTAATCTCGCGTATTAAGTATTACCGTCGATTATACATGGTAATTTTAAGTAGTTTCTTTTGAACTTCCTATTGACAAATTTGTACTAAAAAAACAAATAAATAAAAGCAAAATTAGTTTATGGAACGCAGCAACTATAAATAACATAACTAGATATTTTTAATTAATTTTGATAATCGAAGAAGTTAGTTCTGTGATCATTATATTGTTTCCTCAAAAAAAAAAAATATTTTTTTCCCCCCCAAAACAAATTTTGGAAATTTATAAATTTAAACTTACGTAGCTTTAATGTAGTAATACAATACCAGTAGATATTAAATTAAGTTTCAGGAAACGTACTTTACATTTATTTTCATTTTCTTAAGACTAATATCAAACATTTTCATGGCTGAACAAGCACGTTAACCCCGCCAAAACATTTAGGCGCAAATTCCATTATTATTTTACCGAGTTTTTTAGGAATTTCCCGGCCGGCATTATTTCGCCTCGTTTTAAAACATTAACGAGTCGCACAACTTAATATTAACTTAAGAACTATATTCCAAATATATTTAAGAACAATTCCTAAACCTTTTTAAATAAATGAAAAAGAAAAATGAAGGAGTAGCGAGCTTACCTTTGGGAGAAAGAGGAATGAGATGTTGGCTTCAACAACAACAGGACCCCTCTAATCGTTCAGCTGAAGCGCGCCACATTCCGCGCGCCAAATTATATTTTCACCCCCCTCAAAATTATGTATTTCCGCCTAGAAATTATAGATTACTGAAATACGAGGTTTAATCGTTAATGTAGATAATATTAAAATTAAGATAATTAAGATTAGAAATTAGAAATAATTATTTTAATAAAATTTGATCAACTAGAGCGCTAACAAACTGAATGAATGGCAACTGCAACGCTTTCTCTTTAAAATGCAAAATTAATAATATTATTTTAAATAAATGCTCCTTGTATGTCATCTAGTATACATTAATAAGTCTTAAAAGTAAAAATATTTTAAATGAATTGTATATTTTATCATAAATTGTTCAATTTTAATTCATTCGCTTATAGCGCACAGCATAATAGTCAACCTGCCGGTAGCATCATAATAAGAAACCATTATTATTAAACCCCGTACTTAGTAATTAGCCGGTATTCATTATCATAAGCAAAAGTTACGAACATTTTAGTTCATAATTATATAAAATTTAATAAATAAATTATTTTTTTAACCTTTGTTTACAAGTTGTACAAGTTCAATAAATCTCCCTGACATCCAGTTACACAGCTGATTGCTTTGGCGGGATAACCTTACTTAATGCGCATGCGCTAGAAACACCCTTCCAAAATTCTTATCCAATCGCAACGTTTCAATTCCACGTGGTTTCGTCTTCACGTGTGTTTACTTCCTATTACTGTACATGTATAATACCGCACATGTATTATGATAGAAATCTTGATACAAGTTATCGGCATACTGTACAATGCAATAGAGAACAATTTTTTTTCAATTTTATTATACAAATCGAGTATTACAATTTTCCAAAATATGAAAATATTTTTTATTATGATTACAATCAAGTTGTATACAATGTTATTACAGTATAATTATGTATACCAGTTAATATAATTAAGATTTATTTTGACCGGCTTTAAATATTGAAACTCTTTTTGGTTTTATTTCTGGAATTTGTAATGTTGGCTGGGTCGGTTCTCGCTCAATCACTGTATCTGTAACAGCCTATAAAACATTTAAAATTTAGTTGTACATCGAGAAAATAATCAACTTTTTTAATTACCGTACCAAAGTTTTATAAGTATTAATCGGCACTGTATCTTCTTCATTCTCATGTACATGTACTTCCTCGGTTTCAAATTTTACCTTTGAAATTTTAGATTTATCGTATTTGGATATATGCTCAGGCAAAGAATCAGTATTCGATTTGCTAATGTGGTTTTTCGTATTTTTTAAGATAGATTTGAGAGGTTTAGGTTCAGAAATAGATTTACAATATGAGTAAATGTCCGCAGGACTATTAAAGGAGTAACTTGTGGAATGATCCTAAAAATTAAAATGATAAAGTTAAAATACATGCTAAACTATGTATATAATTTAATTACTTGAGATTGTGATATGGAGGGGCTTATTAAGCTTTCTTCATTAAAGGTGATTTTTTTAGTTTCGCTTAACTTAACCAAATGTTTTATTTCCTCTTCTATTATGTTATCTTCTCTGTTTGCTTCATTTAACCTTAATTTATTATTTAAATAACATATTTAGTCCTGACCTGCAAATACATGTGAATAAATTTAAAATACCGATTATTACCTTTGATATTCTTCTTCGATTTCTAACTCGTCGAGTTTCTCCATAAGTTCTTCAAAAGATTTTTCTGAGGTACTTTCGCAAACTTCTGCAACTTTCTTGTGTTTTTTTCTGTTAGCTAATCAAAATAAATAAAAAATCATCAGAAAATATCGTACTGTATTTTAACAGTAACACGTTTACCTCTCCATTGCTTTTCAGCTTCTTCGTCATATTCTTCGACAATATTTACTAACCCACTTTCATCACTAATTGTGTTCGTAAATGAATTCCAATTTTCCAGCTGAGTTTGTTCTTGTTTCAGTTCTTCCAAATGAGTATCACACTCTACCGAATAATAATTTGAATGAAAAACAATGATGCTACTTTACAATCGTTAAAATACAACTTTGAATTCTCCTATCAACTATTTCCCTGGCTTGTTTAGCAGATCTTTCAGCAAATATGTTTTCACCCAGTAAAACCAAGACTTCGTTTGTATGCACAAGTTTCCCTGGCATAAATGCGACAGATCCGAATGGCACCTGTAATTTTAACAAAAAGATTACCAAACAATAACTATTTATTGTTAATTTACATCAAAAGTTTTGCAAACCATAATGTCATAGTTGATGTTATCTGCGAGTGAATCCAAACGCTGTTGTAAACTCACTAAATCCTCACGATATTTGTTACTAAAAAAAAAAATAATTTAAATATTATTTATATTATACAATGCATTTATTTTAATTTACAAGATATAAAATCATTTACCATTTCGTAATCCTCAGCAAACACTCTGCTAAATTCTAAAAATAAAAATAATTTTAAAGATGATAAAAATTCAGAATAAAAGAAATGAAAACTTTACCTCTTGTTGAACTTTTTGTAACCGGCTCAACTGATCACTCAATTGAATGGCATTAGAGTCCATCTTTTAGTTAAAATATTCGAAATTCTTTACTTCAAAAACATTAACCCTCTTCTCAAATGTTCGTCAACTTTGTTGTTTTTTTTAAAGTTAAATTTGTGTAATTAAATAATAATTAATTTAAACCAAATTAATGAAATTTACCGTCTTTTTTGACGGCAGCAGGCAAGAACGTTCAAAGTAGCGCCACCTAACGATGAATTGTTGTGACATCACCTAGTGAGTAAAACTTGAAACATGCGTTTCAAGTTGCAACCCTTTACTTTGCCTTTACTCAACCTTGACGGGAATAAAATGTGAGGCCAAAATGTCTGTGAGTTAAGAAATTGTCTGCAGAATTTAAAATAATTATAATATCGGCTTTCTAGTTTTAAGTAAATAATTGGAACAGATGATTGGTAAGAATAACGTTGCAATGAAAGCGTTGAATAAAATATTAATATGAGTAATTAATTATTATAATAATTAAACGTTTCAGCTGTACAGGTAAACGGATAAGCAACCATGCCGCCAATTCGATTTCACCATTACCACGGACGGAACATAGTTTTATTAGATAATGATACTGTAGCGTTCCGCACAGCCAGTTTTTCTCACGGCATCACATTTAGCGAAACTCCTCTACTGCCCGGTGAAATCTTTCTGATCGAAATCGAACGCACCGAACGAGGATGGAGCGGACATATGAGGATAGGCCTAACTCAGTTGGATCCCGAAAGCAAATTCACACTGCCTCAGTATTCTTTACCTGATTTGGCGAACATCGGGCGTTCTTGGATTTACGCTATCACCAAATCTCATAACAATATTTACGAGTTTAAAAAGAACGGCGGACAATTAGTATTATCCGCGAACGAGCTTCCAAGCCCGCTGACGCCGTCTTGTGCGGATGATGGCGACCCAGTTTTACCAAATTCTGATTTAGGAGCCGAATCGGCGGACGATATGCTGCCTACGGACATGGGAAGTCGTATAGGTGTGATGTACGTTGTGAAAGGAGATCATGCGCATATGCATTTTATAATCAACGGTGAAGATCAAGGTCCGTGTCACGATATTCCTTATACCAACGATCCCTTTTATGCTGTTGTTGACGTTTATGGAACTACCAAATGCGTTCATATTGTGCAACTTACTAGAGGTTTTTATTACTGAATAATAATCGTAGTAAAACGAGCTTAAATTAACTAATTTTTCTTGTTTGTTTATAGTGACGTCTTTACAGAATGCTTGTCGTGATGCTATTCTCAAAAGTATCCAGAAGACAGCTGTATCATCTTTACCTTTACCCGAGAAATTAAAGATGTATTTGATGTACAAATTGTGATCCCTAATCAATGACAGAGTGGAAGAAAGATGCAAAATGAAGGATTTTTATTAATATAATAACTTTTTTTCAGTTTTCAGAATTCGAAATTCGAGTTTTATAAATGTTTTGATTTAATGTTCATACTATGCACCTAAAAATACCGGCTTATTATTATTTTTGCCACGTTATTGTAAAATTATGTTTCTCGATTGAACGATGCGGTATGTAATGAAACAAACGAAATGTTTCCAGTTAAATAACTGTGAACTCCAAAATTATTTTTGAATAATTGTCATGTGAATGAAAAGTGATAAAGATTTCGAAAAATTGAAATAGTATTTTTAATTAAGATTTTTCACTATCGTGAATATGAATTGATACGGTAGGCCTACCCCAATTTCATCCCAAGACTTCAAAAGTCGTGTTATAAATTAAAAAATAAAAAATTTATTGAAAAAAATTTGCACGATCTTGATATAACTATTGTATTAATAATTACGTTTATTGTTTATGTTATAGAAATACTGCATGAAAATACAATTACAGCAATTACAGTACATAAATTATGTAAACTCTTCTTTTTCTTCTTTTTTTTAAATACATGTACTGTAACGACAACTTGAAAGTGGCGCCATCGTGGTTACGACGCTATGTTTACAAGAGCGCCATCTACATGTTGTGCAGAAAATATGCGCGCCAAGCGTGTAGTCACGTGAGAACTATTTTACAGTCTAAAGTTTTGTCGGTTACGCGGCTGCCGGAGGAGTCACCAAATTATTACGAGTGGTAATTATTTATTATTTTACACCAATTCTATAATTTTTGAAATGTAGTTGTGAGATGATTAGTATAAAAATGAACTTTATGTTGGGATAATGTTGAACTCGCAGACTGAAAGGTCGAACCGAGTCGCGGTCACTGGGAAAATGTAACTTGGTTTCTGTCGGGTTGAGTTCAAAGTTGTACTTTTCGCGTCTATAACAAATTAATGAAATCGTCGTCAATAATATTATTACTAAAGAATAACAGTTTAATTAGTAGCAAATAACTAGCTTATTGCCGATGTCATCTCACACGAATCGAATAAATTTAAGGTAAGCCTATTAATTTACAGTAGATCTTTTTGACTACTGTAATGCTGAAGGTGCTCGAATCTACTGTTTTCCAACCATGGTGTGTTTCCAACTTGTGCGCCGCCATATTTTCTAACTTGTGCGCCGCCATGTTTTCTGAGCAAAATAATGTCAACTTGAAAAATTTATTTTAAATATAGCGAAGTAAACATATTTGTAAATGTAAATGAATTAATATGTTAAGTTTACTGATTTTTTATTACTAGCATTATGGTATAGGATGAACCGACACCCGATTTTTATTTATTGATGCCCGCAAGGTATAACATTATAATCATTGAGTGATGCCAATAAATTCGGAGATTAAATTCTCCTAAGAAACAATGGTCTAGATTTAACTTCTAAGCGATGGGAGTGCTTATCACTGTTCGCAAATTTTCAAAATACATATTATTATACAGTATTACACTGTAATATAATGTTTATTGGGTATATTTCTCACACAGTAAGCAAGCAGTGACCCATATTATGATCATCGTTATAACATTTCAGGTGCGGTAATTACAGTAAGTTATATAAGAAGTACTTTTTTACTCACAAATGTGGGGTGCGTCTTATGCCCCGAAAGTAACATTAAAGCCCGAATCTTTGCGGTACGGTACTGAATATCGAAGGGTTTGGTAGAATAATCCCAAACTGAGAATAACATGCAAGTCGTCATCATGGGTAGAAATTACATTTTGATACTCGAAGTTATATTGATGCATGCTGGGGGAAACACGTTATACCGTCCATGAGCGTCAATACAATCATGTATATTAATATATTAGTCTGTAAATGTGAGCGTTTTTTTACGATATGTAGTATGTCCGAATAATTTTTTTTCTAAGTCGTTAAACTTTTTATCTTTAAATTAGAAGAAATGAGTGTAAGGCGGATATTCAAATACTGTATAGCTGTATAATTACGAGTAGGCCTAATATACAGTAAGTTATTATAATACTGTAGATAGATATTATGAATTGGGGCTCTCCACTCTTGGATTGTCCTTTGTAGGTCAATTTTTGATAGTAAATAGAATAGATAAATTTTTTTTTGTTCAATTTTTTATCAGCTAATATCTGCGGGCAAGTTATAAAATAGCTTTGTTTATAAAAGAAAAACTTGAGGGTTCTATATCATGCAATGACAACTCAAAGTTGACGGGCATCAAACAGGAAAAATCCTTAATACCGGTATCTCTATAATTTATATTTTTATATTCTTAACTAGAAGGTAAGCCTGCATAGGAAACATTTTATTTTTTTGTTGCTACCCAGTGATTTAGTTTTATTTAATTCTCGTTTTGCACTCATTACATTTTATTTTGGCAAACCATCTTAGTTATTGCGCGAACTATAAACAGCTGAAATTAAAGTTTAAAAAAGAATACGGCCCAATGAACTGATTCATCTGCCCGCGCAGGCATACAACAGTTTTGAAACTTCTGTAGAAAGATTTTTCTAAACCACGGTGTTCTAAACCTTGTTTACAAAAATTAATACTCCCGTTTAGTAAAATCTTTCGAGTTCCGTTCAAATTTTTAATCTAGATTTTAAAAAAATACGATGACAACCAAATTTAAAAATGGGATTAATTCGTCATCACAAGATTGATTTTGTAATAATTTTTTTGTATTCAATTTGTTTAATCGATTTCATCGTTCATTAGATCTTGACTAGATATGCGATAAGCTTTTATTTGTTGTTGATGAGAAGCACCAGTCTATTTAAGGGCGGGTTTAATCAGATCAAGACCTTCGTCGCTTTCTTTTAAATAATTCGGGTTATAAATTATAACGTAATATATTTAACGCATAAAACAATAGATAGCGTCGACTCAATTTTTTTCATACAAAAAGGGATTTTGAAGTGTTATTAATTTTTGCATTGTCTTAGTACCGTACATATAGGATGTTTTATGTGTTCGGGCGAGGAAAATGCTAAATCCGCCAGTGTTTATGATCGTCAACTTGTGTAGACTTTATTACTAATACTAGTTTTTATGTGTAGACCGAAGAAGATTTTTTTTTTCTATCTTTAAATCAATAGGTTGCGAGGAAAAAGGAAAAGCAAAAAAGGAAATGATGAGCAGTGGCTGTAATCGTCGCCTAAGACCGTTTAACCGATTTTATAACACTTCCCAAAAGTCAAGTCGTAAACTGAGAAAGAATAACAAGGAGGGAGAGGGAGCTTTTTATTTTATTTTTAGGGTCTTTTTTTTTTTATTCGTTCTTTTCACTCTGGGTTATAATTATCTAAATCACAATGCACACAGTTTTATAATAAATTAAGGCTGCATGAAGAAAAAGAAATAACGATTTTATTAAAAATTTAATTGTTAAAAAAGTTGCTGTGAGTTTGATTAAGATTTTTTTTTTAATATCTTAGAAAGGGGTAAAGATTAAGTAAGGGCGATAAGTAAAATTAGTTTTACATAAATTGCTCCACACAGGCTGTTAACGGGGAGATTCGATTTAAAACGAACGAAAATCCCCAACTTAAGTCTCATTTGCGATGGCAATGGTAGTATGGTGCGCGGCGTTCCTGGTTGCTCTCTTCACCCAAACTTTCCCATTCCACGTTGGATCGGGATCAGTCTTAAAAGAAAACGAGTGTACGTGACTCCAATTACAATTTTCGACTACGCGAGCTCCAAACCCACAACGCGTAATTTTCTCAGTAATTCGTGACTGGTGATGTGTTTTATATATGTGTGTGTGGTTTTTCCGTTAAAAGAAAAAATGGAAAAGTTTGATGAGTGAGATGGTGGGATGAGGGAGAGAGAGTTAAGTTCGGAGTCAAAGTTAGCTCGGAGATGTAAATTAGCCGATTTAATACGTACAAATGCTATGCCGGAATGTGAAACGCATGCGTGCTGACGCTAAACTTTTGTTAATCAGCAACTAGGCAAATGCTTTTTGATATATATTTTTTTAAATAGCCCAATTTGTATGAAATTTTGCGTCTGTAAGATGAAATTGAAAAAAAAAAAATGCATCAAAGGAATGAAACGAGGGGAATGTTCATACAGTATACTTTTCCGATTAGTATATTTTACTTTGTATACGGGAAAATTGAATGAAATTGGAATATGGTAAAAGAAAAATATGGTAATTTTTTTTTTGTTGCGTCGATTATTGATTTGCGGTTACATCAAAATCATGGTACTGTACATTTTACTGTATGTAAATGTGCGAGTATGTGGCTTAATATTATTTTTGATAAGCAACTGCAACTAGGAACTTTTGAGATACAGTATCGTAGGTTGATGATCTTATAGGAAAAATAATTACAGTACATGAATATTGATTTAACGTGAAAAATTTACCGTTGAGATGGTAATAAAAATTTTTAAATTATTTTTTAATGAAATTCGATCTAGTAAAAATGACTGGTAACCATCTAATAAGAAAAATCGATTATTTATTTTCAGTTGAATTAATTTTTTTCTTATTCTATTTTTAGATGTACATTGTAAATCAATTGAAAAGACCACGTTCATTTCAGATAGACACAATTTAATTTCTTATACGCAGTATGATTTTAGAAAAAAAAATTTGTATTAAAGGAATTAATTCTATCGTGCAGTACATGTATTTTTGTTATTTTATTTAATTGACTTGTCGTTCCAACATGAACGAAATCGATTTTTTGTTACTACCGTATATTTAAATTCCAAGTTAATTATAAAGATTACAGTGCTGACTATAGATCGAGTCACCCAATTTCATTCTTGACATTTTCTTATTTACTGTAAGATTACTTTGTTGTAACATTTACGAACGAGGGGTTTTGGCAATTGACGATGTTGTGTGACTTGACTTTGTGATCAACTTCAAGGCCGTAATTTGTTGATAGGATTTAGATGGGTAAAGGGGCCTTTTTCTCTCTAGGGCTGGGTGGGCTACTTAATTCATAGCTTTTCCAAGAAGGATTTTCTTTTAATGTTGCCATGGTTCTTTCGGCAGTATTTTTTTTTTGGCGGTGAACGAGAAGATGAGCGAGGGTTACTGACTCCTTTTTCTATTTGTCCTTTTTATTATTATTATTTTTTTCTGAAATACTTTTCTTTTAGTGCCGTTTTCTAAAATATTATTTTATTTAACTGAGCCTGAAAAGTCATTAAAAAATGATCAAAAACGGAAATCTTGACTACATTTCTTATTTTCGTAGTAATGCAAACAATTAAAACTTGGGGGATCAATGATGGATTTTTCCATCGACGCAGGTTTTTGTTTACAGTTACCGTACTATTTTGTTAACCACTTTAAATTTTAACCATTTTAAAATTTTATTACCAGTTTGATTATTTTTGATAAGATAACTACATTAATATTAATACATGTAGAAAAAATTATTTTTAGTTTTAATTACAAATAAATGTTTAGGCAAAAAACTTGTTTCTTATTATTAATTTTTTTCAAAAAAAAAAATAAACTGAGTTTGTAACTTTTAATTTTTCATTATTGCAGATCAGCTGTTGGTCCTACTGCGCGGCCACTCGGAAAATGGAGTGTATCGAATAAAATACTCTGATGAGTTTGGAATAATGCCTAGATTTGGAGCTGACCAAGAGTTTTAGGTAAATATTCTCATAATCTCGAACTTATTATTTTGTAATGATGATAAATGTAGGCTATGTTTATTTTATTGACTCAAAATTTATCGTGCATCAAAACATTTTAAAAATATTACTCTACTCATTTATGTCTGAATGTGGACATTTCCTTTCGAGACTTCAAAATTTCTTTCAATAAATTTGAGCTTGAAAACTATGTTCAGTTTGGTAAATTAAATAAAATACAATTTAGAAGAGGTTTAATCGTTTCATTCAACAAAAAGTAAATTTGATGAGGCCATCGTCTGAATTGATATACAGTACCGGTACAGTACTTTACAATGTCGTTATTCATTTTCATTAATGAACACACAAAACATTATAAACGCTTCATTTAAATGAATTAGTACTTGTAAATGGAAAGTGTGCACGTAGTAGCAATTGCAAAATAATTTTAAGTAAATCAACAGTAAGTCTACCAAACTTTTAAGAGAAGTCAATGCATAGTTACAGTTGTCAGGTAGTAGTGGAAGGATTTTACAGTGGGCTTTAAAAGTTTAAATTACTATTGATGTCAAGATGTACATGTATTTGAATTGCTATTGTTTTGAATGAACAAGAGGCTTCTAAAGTTGGTATCGGTTGGCCTTTTCTCTTAAGGAAGGAATCAGCTTGATGTTTCAATTGTCGGCACTGTTTTATTTTTAATTTAATTTGAGAAGTGAATTTGAAAGTGAAATCAGATATTTTTTGTAATTGAAAAGTTGTTGATGTATTTCTGAGCGAGATTATTGAAATGGCGCCAGTTATCAACATGAAATCAAATTCAACGTGTCAGTTTTCAAAAAATTGAGTGCATTGAAATTCTTTGAAATAGCGGTGACTGTATGTTTACTGAGAAAATTAGATTGGAGATTAGAATAACATGTAACATTTAACAGATTTTACATTTCGATTTTGTTCAACGAACTTTAAATATATTTATTTGTAATCAATAGCTGAAAAAAATGTGTAGATCTATAGTAGGCCTAGACCGCTAGTAGTTATTATGCTGCTGCACATTAAAAACGGTTAAGTCAATAAATTATATTTTCCAAACCGCCTCAATTCTTTGCGCAGGCATATATAAATGGTAATAACGTACGTAGGCCTACATGTACAGTATTAGTAAATTACGGTATATTTAATTGTTTGGTGACTTTTCTTGCTCTATTTATAGCAAATTTAATACAGTCAATATTATTGATTTAGCTTTTTTTAATTTATTTTAATACCGATGAGTTTATTATACAGAACATAATTTTGCAGTCAGTCCTTACAAAATAAATTTATTAAGAAATTTAATTAAAAATAAAAAAAAAAATTATTTCACTAAGCTGATATTTCTTTTTAAAATAATACAATTCAATAAGTATCTTTTTAGAAGAAATATTATTTTGATCAAATTTTGAAATATTGTAATACTGTACCGGTTTTTTTTTTTTTTTTTTTTAAATAGTTTGATACTTTTGGTATGAGTTAGCTATTCATATAAACAGGTTGTGGTAGTGTCTCCAACATCGAGTATTTAAATTATTGATTTTTAACACTTTTAAAGCAATTTCTTTACACTTTTCAAGCATCATTTAGCAGTTTAAAGAAGCTTACAATCAACCTTTTTTGGAGGTTTAAAACTATTTGAACTTTTAAGGGGATTTTTTGAACTTTAATAATAATAATATTATTGTTAGAGAGAAATGTAATATAAATTATTTAAGAAAACTAGCGAAGCATATTTTCAGATTCACGTTTTAAAACGAGAACAAAAATATTGAAATTGATGGATTACGAGGGAGTGAAGGAATTGCTTACTCGTATGTTCTTAGTTATCAATAGAAATCAGTGACAGAAGTTTTAAATTATAGAAATGAAAATAACTTCTAGGTTTTTATATTATTATAATGGAGCGAGTGTTACTATAAAATATGGCAGAGTTTTTTCAGGATAATAATTAAGGAAAATTTATATTTTTTAAAAACTCTGATAGTTAACTAAAAAAAAAAAATACTCGAGTAACCTAGTATTAAAATCTCAGGTAAATAGGAAACGCCAGTCTGAGTTTTGTACCACTTTTCTATTAAACCAAGATGTAGCTGAGATACGCGGGCCGTATAGACGGCAATTAAAATTCCTGTCTATTAGTTCCAGAAGCGAGACCGGAGATTCAGCTGGTGTATTAAGGTTTCGTAAAATGTACTGTATCTATGTTTGAAGACGGTTGTGCGCGCGACGTTCCATCTTGTGTAACGTAGCGCCGCCGAGTAGTGCTCTGGATATACAACTCCGAGCTGTGTATCGATCCGCACGGATCTCTTTCGAGCACTCGAACCAACCCCACTTGGAATAGAAATGGATTCGGTCCTTGATCGAGGTATTAGAGAGCCCAACGCGCGCTCATACGCGTTACAACTGTCGAGTCTATCGTCAGTGGCTCTTCTGCTTCCTTCTCGAGCTTCATCGTCAAGTCTTCTCTCCGCACATTTCTATGGGGCATAACTTTTCAATGTTTTGCTCTGGGAAATCAGTCGCAAATCTTTGATTAAGATTTCGAACCGCCTGTCATTTTTCGATGATCAAATTGTCGAATAGTTTTTTGTGAATAAAATAATAATAATTATTGTATTTTTAAATTATTGATTATCGTATTTTTTCTCTTAGGTGTGCGCGTGTTTAGTTATTAAGTAGTTTGGCAAGTTTTTTTTGTTCGTCGTTTGGAGGAGGAGAACTATTCGCTCAAAATGACATTCGGACTTTTTGGGGAAGTAGTGAGAGTCGAAAAAATGGGACACGTGGTTCAGATCCTTTTCGTCGTGCTTGCCGTGGTTAACCAGATCTTCATCGCAGCTGCTCACGGTAAGATAAAATTACACGTTATTTGCATGTTTACTGCATTTTTAACCAATTGTAATCGATTATTCCGGACGGAATATGAGAATGGGCTTTTGAGTTCACCTTAAACTAACTGACGTGAACAACGTTAAATATTTTACGATCTGTTTCAATATGTAAATAGCATTTTTATGTTTTCGTTGAAAGTAAACTAATGTAAGAGTGGATCTATATAGCGTAATACAGTAGACTTTGATTTTCAAAGTAGAATGGATGTGACGTTGGGTATTGTGATATGTTAAGAATATAAACGTTTATAGTTTGGTTTTCATTGTTAATTGCACAATAACTGTTATTATAACAGTACGTAACTGTACGCTTGAACTGTGTGCGGCATTATCTGCACATTTTTTTTTTTTAATTAAAAATTTGTTAAAGTAAGTAAAAATAAGTTACAGCAAATAATAATAATAATATATATATAAAAAGAATTTTTCTAATACCGGTATAGAATTATTTTTGGTCGAGATTTTTAAGTCGTTTTTTCGTGCTTTGCCTAATTGTGAGTAGTACAACTGGGGTAGTAACTTCAGGTACATGTATTTTTTTTTTTTTGGCTTAGTATTCCTACTCAAATTACATAAAACGAAAGTAAATTTTTTGGTCGGTCATGTGATCTTATGTTTCTCTTAAGTATCAGATTTTTCCGTATCCTAATCTACGGTTTTACGTAAAATTTTGTGATTTCTTTTTCCACTTTTTTTTTCTTCTTCTTTTAAAGTTTGTCGTTGGATGGCGCTGCTACAATGCAATGCGCTTTTCTATTATCGCTTTAAGTACAGTATTATGTTCATTTTTAAATTTGTTTGGGGAAAATTGGAAATCTTTTAATGTTTGATATGCAGGAGGAAGTGCAAGTTGTTGTAAAGATTTCGGCTAGTAAAATGATTGATGTTTCAAACTGATATGCTAGTTAGATACATTGTTAAAAAATACGAGCATCATCCTGTGATATTAGCATAAAAATAGTCCACATATATCAATGTCGATGTTTTTTTACTCTCGTCGAAGTACAAAAAAAAGCGGCTCGTCGATGATTATCTTGTCTGGTAATACTGCGCGTGTTATATTATACTGTACACAGTGCACGTTCATTAAAATTAATGTAAAAAAGGTTAAGTTATCAGAGTTTAAAATTTACACGACTTACTTCAAGTTAGCAATTTGGTATTCAAATTATAATTTGCGTTTTTTTTTCCCCTTCTAACAAATTTTATAATTTACGATGCGCTTAGGTTCACAAAAAATCAACCTTTTGTTAACAGCTTTTAGTTTTCTATACGGTGATAATAAACGCATTTTATATGCAAATTCAAAAATGTAACTAAGAAATTTTTTAAAACTGTTTCGACTATAAACTATCGGTTTGTAAATTTAAAATTTTATTATTTTCGAAGAGTATTAACGTGACATATTCTTAAGTACCGTACGTATCAAGAGGTATTTTTGTGTGGTTTAATAAAAAATATTAGCTACCGGTATCATTTACTGATTTCCAAATTTTGAAGTAGCTTTTAGCAGTTTTTGATTTTTTTTAAAAATTACTTCCGGTACATTTTAATTATGCTAGAATAGATAATGTGCTTGCAGCAAATGAAGAATACCTTAGTACTTTTGATGTTTTAAAATCGTTAAATTTTAGGGCAATAATTGAGTTTAATTGTGTTTTTAATCAGTAAAATTAAATAGAAATTTTTAGCTTTATGCAAAATTTAAGTCTTCTTAACACTATTGCAAAATAGGTAGAAAAATTATTTCGCTTTAGCTTTGCATAAATGATACCGGGGAGTAGTCGTCATATGTTATTTTATTAAAAAAAAAAACTTCTGAGAACTTGAAAGAATAGAAGAGGTAGGCCTATTTTTCAATAGAAATAGATAAACAATTTATTTCTCAGCACTCGACGAGATACCTATATACGAGTATATATTTTTTTTGTTATTTTGAAATAAAAATCTGATCGTCTTAATAAGAACATCGATAAAATTGTTTTTATTTTGTGACTGATCATTTCTTACTCGGGGATCAATTATTAAGAGAGATAAGAAGTTTTGTAATCTCGTTGAGTAAAGACGATTCTTAGGTTGTTAGCTCTGGGGCATTTCATCACAGACAATTTATTTCGTCGATGTACGAAACAGCTATTAAGAGAAGAGAGCACAGACTGAAGAGTGTAAATTTAATAGCTAAATAGCCGACTAAACTATCTCAGAGATGGACACGCGCTCGTTGGAGTTAAATGGGGCTCGCATTTCCTTCCACATCTCTAAAGTAACGACTCACTTTTTTATTATGTTTTTTTTTTTGGCTTCCTTTCTTTTCTTTCGTTGTATTTGTTCTATTAAAAAATTATTAAAAAAGAAAGGTTTTCTTATTTGGGATCCAGCGCGTGCACTTGTCACTTTATTGGTTGTTTTGATGCAATATTAACTATGTTTCTTTGGTTGTAGACCGAAGCAGTAGATTTTTACGACACAAAACATGCGATTAAAGGGCTGTTCTTCGTGTTTTATTTTGTTTACTTTTCAGTCAAGAAGTGTTGGTAGATGTTAGTGTGAGCGGCGTAGTTACAACATCGCGTGCACATCCGATCGTGTGACGCTTCTTTATATTTTCAATTGACTTTACGTCAACGGCGCTTTTTCGCAATTAGATACATTTTTTATTGAAAAAAAAAAAAAAAAATTGGAGACTACGATGCATAAAGCCCGGTCAAAAAAAGATATTAGAAGTATTGGGCGAAACTTCGATTTATCGTTTTCATTTTCATTGATAATTTAAATCGTGATTATTTTATTTAAAAAGGCACACATAGCATACATAATACATTAAAATTCGCACAGGATGGCTGCATACTGTAGTAGTAAATTAATTTTTAAGTAAAAAAATAATTGATAGTTAAATATTGTTTTAAGGATAATTATGGATAATTATTATTTTATCTTAATTTGTAGTTCTGTATGTTGAATTGTAATTCGAGTGAAAGTATCTCGGACCAATGTACCTGTAAATGCAGTAGGAGCGCTTTCCTATTACTGCATACAGGAGTAAATAGTCTCATAAATTTTTATAATAGGCTAACATTGCTATATTTGTATTCTTTTTTTTTTTTTTTTTTGAAGGTTTTTTTTTTCTATTTACCGTAGATAACTTATTTATAAAATCAGCTCGTACAGGCTCATGACGTAGGTTGAATAATTTTTCCATAGAGATACGATGCGAGCTAAATTTAAAATATCAATATATGTACAGTACTTTACAAGTACCGTAAAGTATTTTTCATTTTGCAGTCTTGTTTTTGTACAACGTTGATTTTTTTATTTTATTTAATCTACGATTTTATTTTAGATTTAAACTAAATAATTTTTTTTATCATTGTTTTTCTGTTTTAAGTTTGCGCCCACAGCACTGTATAAGTATTATAATTAAATCTAGATTTATTGAACTTTTTAATAATAATTTATTAAGGTAAGCAGTAAAGAAGGAGTACTGTAAGTTTAATTGAGTAAAGGAGGTTCTAAGTGAAGATTTTTTCACGTAAAGTTTTACTGATTTTGAAAAGCGATGAATCGAGGTTGACTGTACAATATTTTGTAAAGCGCAGTAGATATGTGATCGCGTGCTCAATTTTGATCGCTCTTCTTTGTACAGTATTTCGTGTTTGTTTATCGTCTACGGCTTTTGTGTCGTAATTACTTAATGTAGGCGCGGTACGCCTCAGATCTGCTCGGCAAGGCATTAATGGACCATATGACGTCAGTTTCAATACGACAAAATAATTTTTTTTTTCGAAGATAGATAATTGATAATTAATATTTATTTTTTTTTACGTATATAATTCTGATGGGATAGAAATTGAAATGGTTTTTTTTTATAGAGCAGCGTTCTTTACTTTTTATTTATTTATTTTTGGATGGAGTATTACCGCTGTTGGTCATCGGCGATTAAACGCACGCGTGTGTTGAGTTACGAAAAACGAATGAAAGTTTTTGTGACATCGCTAACGAGCTTTTATCGTGATATGTAATATGGCAGGTAATGAAGCTGAACAGAAGACGGTCTCTCCCAGACTTCGATTATTACCTGAAATCTAAATTTAGCCCGATCCACCTACCGGATGCTCTTATTACTACTGCATTTGATCGTTAATCTATCTTTAGGCGCTAGTCTTTTTTTTATTTTTTTTTTTAAAAATAAAAAAAAAAAATACCGTTCCTTTTTCAGATAATTTCATTTATTAGATGATATCTGACCGCGACATATTTTTTTCTCCCGGCTTTCAAATAATCATTAGACGTTTTTATTTATAATGAAATAAATGAGGGTTTTCGGGGCATAAACAAGTAACGTAGGCTATAACTCGATCTACTATAAATGTCCGCGAGATACTGTAAGTGGGAGTTTCAAACTTTTATTTTATTTATACGCTATTTTTTTGTTGTTGTTGTTATCGAAAAGTTAGTTGGTAGAAAAAAAATGCGCGTGCAAATAGAATTTTAAAAATTGGCTGTCAAGTGGCTTGAAAGGTTGAGCTGGTGTTGGATAGCTAGACGACAGTTATTTGATGAATCTGGAGATGTGCGGTCCATTGCTCAGTGACGCGACGGTGGCGCCAACTTAAGACGCCTTAAAACGAAAGAAAAAAAAAGAGAATGAAAGAAATAGATTCATGGAAAATTCAAAATGGCGTTATTAATAACGGAAGAATGATACATGCTTGCGGCATTCTATGCACCTACAGCATAAACAGCCAATTCTGCTTATAACTCATGGTAATTTTTATTATACTCGTACATATACTAGATTATAATAAAAAGTTAATATATAGTACTAGTATCAACAAATATCTAAAATTGTTATTGAAAACTAAGGATTGCGCATCAGACTGTTAAATACAATGCGCTTTATTACGGTTATGTTTTTTTTTTTTTTTTTTTTACAAAACTTTACTATAAACATTATTATTATCAATCAGTACGCTATAGAAAGAGCATCTATTGAATTCTGCCTATTTTGGTCTAAAATCAAAATTTTCGTCTGTTTATTTCCCTGGTAATACGAATATTTTTTCCTTTTATTTATTATTTCTGATTAATTTTATTTCCCTTTATTAAAAAAAAAATCTGATTGTTTAAAAATATGAACATCGATACAATTTTATTATTTTTGACTGATCATTTCTTACTTGCGAATCAATTATTATTAAGAGAAATAGAAGTTTTGTAACGTTAGATATTAATTTAAGTTATGACGTCCTTTTTTTTTTTTGTTAACCATTACTGTATTATTTATTTCGATTTTCTATAATTGTTGGTAGTCACACCCCTACCCGTTTCATATTCTATAACGCTGTATTTTATCAACGTATGCAATATTTGAGTGCTCTTTTAACGAACACTTAGTTTGGCTCGCTTTTATTTTGATTAAATACAAAATGCGGAATTAATTAAAACGGTTTATGACCGGTGCGTTGTCACTCACTGATTGATCGGTTCATCTATTGCTCACTTTCCCGAACGATGCTCTCCCACTCTCTGCCTCACTTTCCTATTTCGGCATCCGAAAGAGTGGCTTTGGCGAGAGAGAATGATTTTGATGTATGTTGACTTGTATTTGGAGCAGAAGCGAAAGAGACGAATAGGAGTCGCGCGGCGCTTTTCGCTTCCTTTTACCAAGATGCATGCTTTTACCAAGGCGTAAAATAGAACGCCTGGGCATTTTTAATACTTTTTTTTACACCCCTCAAGATGCGGGTAAGATACAGACAAGTTTATTTATTTATTTTGATCGATCTTAGCTTTCACGTGTCGATTTTTGGTCGATCAAAATACCCTCGGTGCAATAAGATGCGTGTAATAGGCTTGGTGGTATGTGTAACGCTATGTACACCACTTGTAAGGTATTGAATTCGCGTATATACGCGTAAGCTTACGTCGGGCGGGTGATAAATGATGTAATTGTGTCACGCCGACTTACACGAGGATCCATTTATATTTGTCAAAGGAAAAATTAATTAAGGAAAAATTGGGGAGAAATTGGTGGTGGCAGTGAGCAGACGACTGACTGACCGCTATGGTTAATTCCACATGTTTCGATAGAAGTAGAAAGCTAGGCTGGCTATATTACGGTTCCAACTTGTGATTGATATCCTGCCTCATCTACACGCTTGTACGAGCTTAATGTACAGATAGGCTTACGGTTAGACTTTTTTGTAGAAATTTAAATTTTGCTGGTTGAAGTGTGATGTCGATGGAATTCTACAGGCTTTATAAACGATGTAAAAATCGATCAGTTATTTTTCCCATCGCGCTGGGAATATTTTGGATCTCTACTTTTTTTTTTCACCCTCTCTCCTTCTCCTACTTTTTCGCTTCCTTTCAGTGCAGAGTGTTATTAAATGGCGGGAGTTTGATTTATTGAGGCGAAACCAGTTGTTGCAGGTTGTCGTTTCAACTTGAGATTGCCAGTTCGCGTCGAAATTTAAGTCGGAGATTTTAAATGCGATGGTTTTTTAAAAATCTGATTTCTTTTTCTTTTTATTTAAAGTTTATTTAAACAAAAAAGAAAAAATGTGAAAACTACATTTTAAATAAAATAGTGAAAGTTGATGATAGTATGGTAGAAAAGAAAATATAAAATTGGGCGTTTATATTTTTTTTTTTTGGTCTTAAATAACGAATGATGTTTAGTATAACTTCAATTATCTAAAAAAAAGTATTTCTTCTTCAAACCTTTTTTTAGTTAATTGTTATTTATGAAAATAGAATATTAAGAGAATTCTAATTCATCCGATTCTTTCAAAGATTAGTATATATTCAGAAATTATATTTATTTTCCAATACAGTATAATATTATAGTATCTCCAGGGATGAACGATAATAAAAGAAAATACTTTTATAACATGAAGTTTTTTTTTTACAATAAATTAAATTTTTAATGGTTTTGGAAAAGTAAAAAAAATAAATATTTTTAGCTAAAAAGGATAAGCAATGCATTTTTAAAAAGCGGTTTTTGTACTTGGAAATAGTCCGTTATTTCAAACCAATGGACATTTTTATTTATTTTTACATTTTATTTCTTTATTTTCGTTTGATTGCGTCGCATTTAAACAACTTTGACATGTGGACGTCATTTTCGTTCTCTATAATAGTCTATAGTTCCCATTGCTGAAAATACGAGGGTAGGCTGATAAGTAATGCCTCCACCTCCATATCTTTTGAACGGATTGGAGCACTGTCTTCAAACA